>CAJNIZ010011792.1:56097-74282 GCA_905231905.1 Symbiodinium pilosum | reverse complement strand
CTGCTACAGGGTTTAGGGTTCAGGGTTTAGGGTTTAGGGGGTCTAGGGTTTAGGGTTTAGGCTGTAAGTTACTGTAGTCCCGCATATAATCCCGAATAAGGAGCCCATGTGCATTAATGAAAAGAGGAAAGATTGATTGTGGCTCACATGAGGTTTAGGGTTCAGGGCTTAGGCTTGTGCTAAAGTCTAAAACCACATGGAAGCGCAAATTCAAATGTGCAGACTTTGGAGGCCCAATCTTAGATTTCGCTCTGCTGGGTGTTCAGAAGGAGGGTTCAGGGTTTAGGGTCATTATTGTCAGTATCATTAGGAACCCTAAGACCTAAACCCTAACCCGCGTAGCAGCAGCAGTGTGGCTATGTTTGCCGCCCTTTGTTTACAGACTTCCCATCCCAGGGCCCTGGCACCGTGATCGCCCTGAAGGGCCTTGGGATGCAGCCAAAGATGCTGGAACTGCCCATGAGCTGCATGTGAGCAAAATGCTTTAAACTCCTTAAAGGCTGATATATAGGGGCCCATGTAGGGGAGTAGTATAGGGCTGACTAGGGGGGATACTAGGACCTTAGACTATAGGGCATTTGGCTGGGGGGTTAAGCCGCACAGCGATGTTTAGTGCGCTTACAGTTTGAGGGTCTGTTACAGACGAAGTGCGCAGCGTACAGGGGCCTTATCTGACAAGTTTTTGTCTCAGGTGGTTTAGAGATTTTGGCTTCGGGTTCTGGGCGTTTGGGACTCATAGACCTTTAGGTATGGGGGTGTAGGGGATCAAAAGTTTGCAGGGTTTTATTCTTGGTGGCGTGACTTCACGCTATCCCGCATGAGCATGGGGAGGCGTGACTTCACACGGCTTGGCGTGACTGAACCTCACCACTTGCATGTAATCAGGGACAACGGTGTAAGAGTCGTGCTTGCAACTCTTGAGTTTACGCCATGGCCCGAACGGTAGATTCCTAATTCTCTGTCAGTTGACCTTTTTTACTCCTAGGGTGTACCCAACATGGTCCCATATGGTCCCCAATGTGCTCTGATCCTTATTCTGTAGGCCCCCACAAAGAGACTATCTATTTGAAATCGCCAAATGAAGCCCTTTCTGTTCGCAACCGGCCCCACAAGTTCACCAGCACTTTCAAATGCGAAGTCTCTTCTGGTCCGAGGGGAGAGCCCAACATGGTTGGATTGAAATGTGAAGCAAGCTTTTGAGATCATGGGGCGTACCTCTGTAGATGCTGCAAGCTGTGGGTGGCTGTCCACTGGAGTTTCTTGTCTTGGGGGGCTTCAAAACTACAGTCGGGTGTATAAGAGGAAGCGTGGCTGCGAACAACTTTGATTCGTTCTGACAGCAGATCATATTAGATTTTTCATATGATCGCTATATACCTCTCAAGGGGGGCACCGACAGTTTCCGCCCCCAGATACCACAATTTTCAGAACCTCCGTATCTTGTTACTCCCCTCCACCTACCATTTGCCCCTTACTCGACATTAGGGGGTCGGGGTCATATTACAATCAGGGCGTGGAGTGGAAGGTACTGCAGGCCTCAGTTTTTTGACACAGCCGAGGTTAAACGAGGACAACCGATTCCTGGCCGATGACAGACAAGTGGGGCTGTTAGGCTCAGGGAATCGGAGGGCTACTTCCATTCCAAGGGGTTGCAGGTATGTATCTATGTGCATATGCACATGTTTATATATACATATATGCCATAGGCAAATCCTGGCATTCGTAAGCCACTGTAAGTAACATCGCATTCATGTTGCACCGAAGGCGATGTCTTCAAGCACTGCAAAAAGTGCCGCAAGCTCGTTCCATCAAGAAGGGCCACCGTGAGCTAAACCCTGGCTTTCGTAAGCCGCCGTAAGCAAAACTCTTTACGTACTGCGAAAGAAAAATAGGGGTTTGGATCCCCGTTGGAATTTTGCATGATGTGCAGAGACCCCGGGACGATATGTCTGGGGAGTCGCTTTGTCATCATATCCAGAATCCATGTTTTTGTTGTAATGCAGTTTGCACGGGTGCGAGGCTAAACAGGTCACGAGGGTTTTGTATACCTTCCAAGTTGGTGCCATGGAGTATGCCACAGAGCTTGAAAGTGGCCAGCGTCCTGGACTCTGCACTTTGTCAGCTAAGGAAAGGTTCTCCTGACATACACTGCGGGTCGGGTGCTTCTGAATGGACGCCAGCAACACCCCGGCGAGGTCTGCGATCAGGGGTTTAGGGTGTATAGGGTTGCAGCTTTTTACTGAGTTGCCACGGTAAGGCTGGGCATGTACGATTTGCACACAAGGCGGTTGGAGTTGTAAACAGGCACGGCTGTACCACAACGATCGGCTCATCGTTGGCCACGCCTTTTGCTTTCGCCCCTTGTCCTTGTTATGGCTATCCCACTGCCTCTAGCATCCAGGATTTAGCCAACGTTGATGGTTGTGACCATCGGGTCCAGAGAAGTTATGCAGCTTGGATACGGGAACAAAACTCTTGCTGTTTGCAAGGGTCCTCTCAACAGCTATGCTTTTAGGTTGCCGATTCTGATCCTGATGACCCTGAACCCTAAACCCTAAATAGTAGTTTCCATTCTTTTTCCATTATCCCAATATATCCGCAATATACCCCCTATGTATCCACAATATATCCTCTATATATCCTCTATATATCCCCTACATACCCCCTAGATATCCGCCACATACCCCCCCCCCCAAGCCCTAAACCCTAAACCCCAGTGGCTGAGGTCTTGTCATCCCTTCCGACAGTGGTCAGCCTGAAGATGTCCAACTGGAGCATCTCGGCACCAGCGCGAAAGCGACCTAGCAGGAACTTGGATAGTGGGGCAGCACCAGTACTTATACTGGGGGCTAGTAGGGAATAAGGGAATATATATACATATATGTATATGTATATACATAGACATATATAGAGAGAGATGGAGAGAGGGTTTAGGGTTCAGGGTAGGGAATAGGGGAATGTATTTTATACATTTTTATACTGTAGGGAATGTATACCCTATCCCCTACTAAGCGCCAGTAATAGAGCATCAACTTGAGAAGTTGTTCTTTGGCCATGAAGCCACGGCAAGGGATGATTGAGGTTCGCGCCTCAATCCAGTGCGCTCGGCCGTGTTTTGTCGGCAGGGTTCCTCAAGTTTGTGATTGCAGTCAACCAGACACAGGCCACACCCTCAACGCCGAACCCCAAATCCCACGTTGGATGCTAAAAACCATGCATGTGGTACTACAGTATTGTAAAGTCATGCAGAATTTTCAGTATCAACAGTATTTTGGAACAAAAACATTCCCTGTAGCCTCAATATACCCTATCTTAATATGGTAGTTTCCACTTCCTTTGCCGTTATCAGTACATAATCCGTAAACCCTACACCCTAAACCTTATCTAATTCCCAAACCCTACACCCGTAAAATCCCTAAACCTTAAGCCCGACAGCATCTTTATCCAAAAGCCCCACAATTCGAACCATCAAGCTTGTGAGCTTCGCTTGCAACAATCAACTTACGGATGCTTAAGGGAGAGTGGGGGAGTGGATCCTTATAATAACCCCTACATAATCCCAATACATACCTATGACATTCCCTCTAGAATCCCAATACACACGCCTATCATGATACCTGTGTTCACTGCATTGATTCCCCCATTCCCCCTTAAGCCTCAGTAAGTCAAGGACGGCCTTGGAGGAAGTCGAGATGCCAGATGACCCCGCCTACCAGCAGCTTGATACATGACCTATAGTCTAAACTCCTCAAGGGGGGTTTATATAGGGGAGTACTACAGGGGAGTATTCTAGCGGTTACTCTGGGGGAGTCTGGGAGTTTAGACTATAGCTCACATGACATCTCGGGCGGTTACCAAAATTAGGGGTACCTTCTTTGGGGACTCCCTTCTAGAATCTAGAAGGATTCTCGTAACTCTAGTATGTTGGGGTCTATATTGGATTCCCCTAATTTTTGGAAAGTACCATTTCCAGTTGAAAATATCCCCACACCCACAGGTAGGGATGCTATGATATTGCGATGTCTGGAGTATGGAGTACAGAAGTAAGGTGGTGCAAGATTTCACCCGCCCATTGTAGTGATATGCCACAAGCATAGAAGCAGCTTAGTACGATTGCGATCCTTTCTTATGTTTACTCTAAGAAGCTCCCTGAGTCGCCCTAAGTCCCATGGCATGTTCACATGTTGGGTTCTTTTGGGGGCCTCCATTCTAGAACAGCGAGCAGTATTTAGCACCCTAAACCATAAACCCTGAACATTATCAGGTTGGACCCTAAGCCCTAGGCCCTCAACCCCGGAGTTTGGAAGCCACCAGCTTGGAGTTTGAATATGGAAAAGAAATCCAAACTACCATAATAGGGCCAATGGTGTGTGTATTATATATTAGCGTTATACAGGGATAGTGGAAAAGAAAAAATAAACTACTATAGTAGGGTATGGTCTTACCTAGGCTTTGAGTATTATCCTGCCATCTTGGTAGCTGAATGGATGACCTACAACCCTTTGCCTTTTTTTTTCGTATCCTTCCATTCTTACAAGGTTCGCCGTCTATGGAATTGTAAGCCCCAAAGCTTAAAATGGGAACTCAGTGGCTAGGCTTCAGAATAGGTCCTCGAACACGACTATGCGTTTGAGGGTTTTCTGATTTTTCTCAGATAAGGGTTGCAGGTGTGACCCAAAGGTTTCTTGCAAAGCACTTGCCAATATGGCCCACAGTCTAAAGTCCGTAAAGGGGTTATATAGGGATTGTATAGGGGATATTAAGGGGGATATTGGGAGTTTAGACAATGGCCTACATGGCATGATGGTGGAGTATTGTAATGCTACGTCGGAAGCCGTTTGTTCTAGGGCGACTTGTTTCCGCATTTTGCAACTACTAAGGCAGTGCCTCATGTATGTCAAAAGCCTGCAGAGCCGCATCGGCGACATCCGAGCGCAGCAGTTTCGTGACTGCATTGCAGCACATTTTTTGGAGCGGACGTTGTATGGGAGCCTAAATGATCCCCAAATATTATGCCTCTATATGCCTTGCATGAAAACAGCATAGTATAGTTCTGCTCCAATGTTCTTCAAAACCATGTGGGCTATAATTAGTCTAAACTCCTGAAAAGGGGCCATATCGGGGATGATATAGGGGAGCATTATGAGGGCTACTAAGGAGGATACTAGAAGTTTAGACTATATATAGCTCATGTTGGTAATTACTAGGCCCTCGCAGTACCCTGGGAGGGACTGTGTTGTTTAGGCCTCCAATGTTTCAGGGTGCGGGGTTTGGGGGTTTAAGGGTTGAGGTTTTGGGGTTCAAGTACTTAAGGGTTTTGGGTTTAAGGGTTATAAATGGTTATAAGGTTTTGGGTTCATGGCAGCAACGGCAGGTCCCCACAGCCCATGTGGCCAAAAGCTGACATCAGCTTCACCCCAAACCCTGAACCCTAGTGATCTTGCAGGTGCAAGCTGCATTCTCCCAAATTCCCAAGAGAACGACCGTAAACTCTACTGGCAGGGATGCTTTCTGAAGCTGAGCGTACCAAGGTTCCGGAAAAGCTTCCAGAAGGCCTGGCAGTAATCTGAGCGAAGCACGACAGAGTTTACCCCAGGAATTGGGGGTTTGGGACTAGGGTTGGGGCCCGGGGCTAAATTTAAAGGATTGATGCTTGAGGTTTACTAGGGCGTGTTTCACTGCATCGCAGCTTGAAACTTCCTGGATATGAGAAACCTGCGGGTACTTCCGCGAAATTCGGATCCTTCATGTCCGCCCAAAGTAGCATCCACTACACAAGGACTCCAGGAAGGAACTTACGGAAGCTCCCGATATCTGAGTTGTATGTAACACCCACACCGAACCTGGGAGGTTTGAGAGCCATCCCACGCCACAGATGTTGACTTCCTTGAGGTAGGGGCAGCCGAAGTTATGACAAATTTGGTTATGTCCGACAGTCTCGGACACGTACAAGTATGGAAAACACGACTCCTTCGCAATACGCATACTTACTTCTGTACTCCCTAGCGATCATCACGATACTCCTGTGGATTTCCCACTGTCTTTTCCACATGTTTCTGCATCACTGCGAAAATATTCCTGTGTACCCCCTACTGAAACCACACATGACCCTTGTTTGAGCAGCCGCAGTGATTTGCGTTGGGCACGGCGCTCACTTAGGAACCAGATAGGGACCACAGGTTGAACGACATAGGTCAAGTTACTGGCATGTTCTATACGGGTCATCATGTTCCAAGATTGCAAACGAGATCACAAATCCTTCAGGCTGTACAGAATAAGACGAATTGAAAGGGGAACGAGATGGTGGACCACGGCTTCAAAACAAGATCAATCAGCCAGACAAATAAAGCAAAGTAGTTGCTCATACCATCCCTCATAAAGCCTATAGATATAATCCTTATATATCATATACCCCTTATATCATCCCTACCTAAAAAGCCACGTAACCGCACAAGAAGGTCTAAGATAACATGCCTATGTAACTTCTACAGGATCCCTCCCTTCTGGGATGCTAATTCCTGTATGATCTCCCGTCATAGAATCCCTACAGATGAAAGATATGAGCCTGACCCAGACCCCCAAAGGGATCTAAAAATTAGATCCCCTAGAACCATATGGGATTTTATATGAGGATTATATGGGGGTTATAATGGGTCTATATAGGGGATCTAATTTTTAGATCCTCCCAGGGGTCTGGGGATGTAGAAGCTCGTGCAATCCCTCTATGACCCCTGCATACTCATTCCCTATAATAGCCTTATATAACCCCTGTAAAACCCTATACAGCCCTATATAACCCTATATAACCCCCATTCACTTATTCGAGATGCTGTGCTGCAGGTCTGCCGGCTCGTGAATGAGGCGGGTGCCGTATGGTGTATCTTAGCTTCACTGTCATTTACAGGGAATGAGTTTAGGGTTTAGGGTGTAGGCCCTAAACTATCCGAAGCTGATCCCCGGAACTCCTCGCATATCCGGGGCCGCCCACCCCCGCTTGATCAAGGAATCCAAAAAATGGAAACAACGATACGTGGTGTTTAGGGTCTAGCAGGGCACGGCGGACTGGAGGACTGGATTCACATGTTAGTCCTCCTGTGACAGACTCCCCAACGCGACATTCCTTCATCCCCTACGTCTCGCCAACGTGTATTGAATCTATGTACCATTTGGGGGTTATATAATACGGAGTTTTGGGTTTAGGGTACTGGTGCCTGATGTTTGCGTTGATTCCTTGACATGGCCTTGAATCCTGCCGGCCAACGGTTGGTTCAAGCCAAGCCTCTTCGATCGTGCACCTCAACCCCCAAGCCCTAGACTCGAAACCAGACTAGTAATAACAAGACTAGTCATAATAATGATAATGATGCACGCTAAATGCTGAACCTCAAGCCTTGGATCCTGTACCTTAAGCCCCGAAACAGAAACCTTCAACCCTGAAATCTAAGCTCCAAACCCGAAGCCCTGAAACCTTTTATTCTCCCTAGAACATGAACAGCATCTTTCAAACCTTAACGGTTTTTTCGCGTATCCCAAATCTTGAAACCCTAAACTCCACTCTACACCCTAAACTGTAAATGCGAGACCCACCTAACCAGCCCCAAACTTCACCCTAAAGACCATTCTCTAGAATTCATATCCTAAACTCTGAACCCTAAATTCCATACCTGAAACAACCTACATCTGTCCGAGACCATGAATATTCCATGCCTAGGGCCCCGTCGTACCCCCATATTCCGAAACCCAAGACCAGCAGGGCATAATTATACTCTAGACCCTGAAACTTAATTTTTCAGGCCTTCAAACGGCCCTAAACTCTGAACGGCCCTGAACCCTAAACCCGGAACAGGCCAACGAGATGGCTTCGGCTCTATGCCCCAAGGAGCGCCTGCACTTCAGCGCGGAGGTCTTGACGGACCGGCAACAAGTTCAATGGGGTTCAGGGTTTAGGGTGCTTCAAGTCGGGATTCTACGGGTCACACAGGGATTACAGAGGGTGTATGTTGGGATTATACAGGTTGATGCAGTACTGATGTAGGCTTTGCTTGGGGTTAAAAGGGGATTATGTAGGGTAATATAGGATGTAGAGTTCATCTAGGGTGTACATAGGGTTATACTGAAGGATCTGGATCCGTGAGGTAGGGCTGAAAATAGAGGTATGGGGGCTGGCGTTCTTCAGAAGGTTCGACAATCCGTGTAGCTTTGCAGTGTTGAGGGATTACAGTACAGCTTGCGGTTTGTGGGTTCGGCTTGCTCAGTTTAGGGTTTTGGGTTTTGGAATGAGGGTCTTGGAAGGTTTCGGCTTCAGGGCTGATAGCCCTGCTTGATGGCTTCCTGTATTCGGTTATCATCCACATGAGAATGGCCAACTTGAGGAGGGTGTTAAGGCTTTGCAAGCCTTCGCCCTGAGTTTCAGCAAGGTCACACTCACTTATTGCATGAGAAAATTGAGCAGATTTGGCGAACGCCAAACAAGCGCTGCAAAGCACTCCCGCAGGTAGAGATGCATTACATGCGCACAGTTGTATGAGATCTGCACGTGCAAGCACTTGTCAAGGACCTCTTTGGGACAGACGACGAATCGGTAGCCACTCGTCTGGAAAGCCAAGCATGTGAGCTGAAGCAGGATTCAGTCTTGGTGCTGAGAAGCATGAGAAGTGAAGACTGCTGTGGCACCAGGTTTTCCTACCACAGGCGGCTCCAAACAGGGGTAGACTCCGGAAAAATCACCATTGCGCAGTGCCGGAACCTTTGCCAGGATTCTACATGAGACATAGGACGGCATGTGGAATTGAGTGCCCAAGTTTCTGCGTTTCCTGGTAAGACCGAACTCGGCAGTTTCAGGGCAAAACTGGGGTCACCGCTGGCCGGCATGCCGTTTGCCTCCGTTTGCTGGACTCACGTCAATGCTACCGGTACTGTGTGGGTAGTGGTGATAGCAACAGTCCTAAGCCTCAGACTGACCGCGCATAGACATCTGTGCAACATTAAGAAACTCCTTATTCTATATCAGGAGAGCATCGTGAGGGTGAGGAAGTTGGACACTGGGAAAGCACGGTGGCGAGACGTGGTGAAGTCAGAGGTCCTGCGCAAGAGCAAAGTACCGTCGCTGCCTGAGCTTCTCCAATGGGCTACCCTGACACATGCATACCAACGAGTGGAGCCCTACACAGGTAAGCCTCACAAGGTTCTTGGTGGACATCTTTCGGTGGGATACGGTCCCCTTGAGGTCGTTGATGGACACCTTTGTGAACGTCAGCATGCAGAACATCAACGCCAACAACCAAACCATCCTCATGCTGCTTGGCGACGATGCGCTTCAGAAGCCCGATTGATTGGGACTCCGTGCAGAAACCATAGAAATAATAGTAATGATAGTAGTATTTATAGTAACAGTTAGTAGTACAGCTATACTCCGATACACCCCCACTCCTCCACATGGCTCTTGAAGCCTGAGCTGATGAGGGGAACTTGTACAACGCAAGCCCATCGCAGAATAATTCGGGTCCCTACGTCGGTTCCGCCCAAAAGGGGGGGGGGGGCAAGAATCCTACCAAACTCCGGCGCTAGACTGATTGAATTCCTAGACGGCTGCGCGGCCCTTTGCTCCAACACTGTATTCTAATTTATCAGCCCTGCAGCCATGTGTTAGGATTTGTTGCTAGACAGACAGTTCATCTGCCACCGAGACTCCAGCTATTTTCTTGTCTTCAAGGCTTAATGCGGATGAATTCAACCAGCGCTTGCAGCACTTCCGTGATATCTACAAGGCGGGCACCGACTTCTTGCTTCCACAATGTTGGGTTTACACCAACAACCCAACCGGTCCAGGTATTATATGGTTAATACTTAAAACCCGAGGGCTCCAGTTACCTGAATAATGTGAACTGGGTTCTATATACCCTATACTTCCATAGCCCAGTAACCTACCAGTTAGGCCTTCGGGCCTTAGGGTAAGGCTAAAAGAGTTCCCATCTACCTACTTCTGCGGTTCATGTACATACCATATGGTAGTTTCTGTAAATTGAGTTTAAGGTTTAGGGTTTAGCAAACATGGAACATGGGGGTGCACAATATGTAGACCTCAAGATGCATGTTTCTTATTATCCGAGGCCCCAAAAAGGGACCCCTGGTTTTCGAAACCTTCACGTTCCACAGGCTTTCATTCTGGATTTGGGTGAGTAGGGATATTGGTGAGTGCAGAAACTGTATGATGTTCAGATAGGGGGGCCGTAAGTTAACAAAAAGCATGGGTGCCACAGCTACATGAAGCCTTTCGCGGAAGAAGCCCAAGGGTCGTGAGGGGGGAACGGCTATAGACCCCTATAGCCAGCTATAGCCCCCCATAAGCTTCAGGGGTCCCCAATGAAAGGGTGGCTCCTAAAGACCCGATAAGACCGTAAATCCTAAATCCTTAACCCTTAATCCTAAACTCCCAATCCTAACCTTTAAATCCTAACCCCTCAACCCTAGATCCTAACCCGTACTGGACGACTCGGCAGGCTGTTGTCACCGATCACCACAGGTTGGAGGAGATGCCGCTGGCAGCCCCATTGCCTGCAACAAGAGGTCACGGGTTCCATACTTAGGTTTATAGGGTTGAGGGTTAGGGTTAATTAACAGGTATAGGGTTCAGGGAAGGGTTGAGGGTTGAAGGGGACTACCCCCGACAATGGAGAATCACATGGAACATGAAACGGAAACGCGTATTACATTTGATGGGATACAGAGAGAGGCTTTCGTGTTTACCTGGACTTTGCGTGTCCTTCCTTTCTGTGTTTCTGGCCAACACATTCATCTTCAGGGTACCAAAAAGAGAGGAAATCCAGGATCCAGGTTGTAGCTATATTTTGGGGATTTCCGCGAACCGGGGTCCCTTTGGAGGTCCCATCAAGTAAGAGATTATAGCATGCTGGCGTCTAGTTTGTGGTTTCCCTACTTATGCAAGCTAACAGCAGATCATTGGTTCCATGAGGTTGAGAGCTTACAGAATAGGATCTATGTATGGTTTGAGTATGGTTTTCTGGTGAGTGTACTTAGTGTTCTTCAGGAACATTGGAGGGTGTGTAGACTTTTGATACCAACTTGTGGGACCAAGAAATAGAGCCTATCATATATACTGCCGGCCCAGATTATCCTACTTGGGTTCTTAAGTATCTGACAGAAATCATTGATTCCCTTACCACCTACACTACCCCCTTGGGCGTCATTTGTTCGGGAGATTTGGAGATGCGTAAGGCGATTTAAGCCTAAGGAAGTGGTAAGGCAGGGGGGGTGGTATAGCTGGTGGCGGAGAGTTGAGTGTAGGGTGAGGTTGTTGAGGTTGGCAGTTGCAAGGGCACATGGCGAACTTGTGTCAACACAGCTGTTGTTGCAGATAGATAATTCTGATTCTATGTGTAAGACGCCTAGCAAGGGACTATGAGAACATGATATCTAAGAATATCCCAAGGAGAAGCAAAGGGAGGAAGGTCGGCAGGCATCGTGTAGCTGAGGAGCGGGAATGTTGGGGGCGTCTACCTCCGTGGATGGCTGCAGAACTGGACCGAGAGCTTGAGCAGGAGCTACAGCTACCGTCCTAAGAGAAGGTTTGCTTCCTGGGTGTTGGTAGGGAATAAGGGAATACATCAGGTAGGGATTATATAGGGCCATATTCCTTCATTCTCTACTAACCACCAGTAAGTTTCAAAAGTGTAGGGTTCAGGGCGGTTCAGAGTTTACGGCTGAAGGCATTCGGTTTTTGAGGATTTGGAATTTGGATGGAGCCAGGGTAGTTAAGGGGCTGGGCAAGTGTCCCAAAAAAGTGTATACCTTGTGGAGTTTTTCTTCGGGGTATGGTATGGGGTTTCAACGCGTAAGCGCAGACTGTGGGAGATGGTGCAGAGGTAGTTTAGGTTTGCGACTTGGATCAGCAGCTCAGGCATGAAGTTTGCCTAACTGCCGGTGTTGCTGCAGCACCTCTTCAAAACAAACCCCACTCCCTACATGACGCTAAGCTTCTAAGCCCCTACCTCTCAGGCCCTAAGCCTTCCCTAAACCCTAAACCCTAGGCCCCTTGGGCCTTAAACTCCGAAGCCCAGGCACCTCGGGCTTTAAGCGCCAAAAGAGCAAGTGTTTAGAAAACCGTCCCTTAACAACCAGCCAACCAAAGCCAAGCCCCGCGGCCCTCTTTAGATAACACAGCGGCTTATGGTATAGGGCTTAGGGTTCCTTAGATGACACAAGCCTGGCGACTTTTTTAAACCAGGCGGGGTTTATGAAGGAAAAAACATGTTGAGGTTTGTGAGCCATTAGCAGAAAGAAGCCGAAAGCCTGTAGAAATCTTTGGAAACATGGAGAAACTTGGGCTGCAACTTAATTCCATGTGGTTCCGCATTATTCTACCTAGTCAGGCTGCAAACATTATCCGCGCTTCATGTCGTCAGGAAGAGAAGCTTGAGCAAGAGATTGCTATCAGAAGACAATCTTCACAGGCGGGAGTCCCAGGAGTGGGCGCGTACCAAATTTAGGGTTTAGGGTTTAGGCTTTAGATCTTTGGTAGCATGGTCTCTTCATGGGGGAATGGGGATTTGGAATTCCTAGACTCGAATGCCTATAGTCCCCCTTAAGTAGGTAGAATATGGCTTTGGGTATATCATAATGAGATCCCTATATACCCCATATTCTATGTATTTAAGGGGGACTATAAATTCTCAATCCCAAAAAAAAATTCGGGGCTCCGGGTCAAACTTCAGAAAGAATACGCATTTGGCCATTCCAGCGCCAGCTTTCTTCTGCATCTGCTGTGATTTGGGCCTGTAAGTCCTATATGGTTATTTTCCAAAATTATGGGTAGAATTTTGGGGGTCCCTATAATCACGGCTATAATTAATATATTGGGTCTCTATATGGGGGGCCTTATTTTGGGAAACTACCATATTTGAGCATGCAGCTGTACTCTAGTTTTCCGGAAGAGGAAGCTTGAGTTGAGCATGAAAAGCCGTACACAAGAGCGCGCTACATGTGCCTTGCGTGTACATCATTCTGGGTTGCTGTTGAGTTGCTATTAAGGAATTTAATTTAAGTTACTATATTTGGGAAACCCTTTTAATTACTGTATATACCATTATGGTACCTTAAGTTAAGTTCCTCAACGGCAACCCAGCATTTGCCTCTGCAAGGGCAACCGAAAGTCCGACAACGAGGCCTTGCTGGAGGACCCTTTTGAAAGTACGGGCCATTAGGACCGCAGCCTAACAATCCCTTAGTTGTCCCTAGGGCTCCCAGCTACGTGAAAAGTAGCCTGCTGGGCTATGTACCTATAGGGTATATAGAACCCAGTTCCCATGATTTAGGTAACTGGAGCCCAGGGTGTTATTGTTACTATCACGTATTGCTGACAGTATCGCCTGATTCAGCTTCCATTGGCGCGGGCAAGGGACATGAACAGTGTCGCCTGACAGTCAGGTAAAGATGCAGTTGCCTCAGCCGCCTGAATATCTTGTAGGCAAGATGTATTCGAGGCAATCCGTCCCCCTGCTGCGCCAGCCCCATCTCAACTTGGTGGGCTGATGCGAAATTGTCTTGCGGCGGTTCATCAGCTCTGAATAGGGGTACCTTGGAGACCAGAGACATGTAGGAATTACACGCCATAGGGGTCCTTCTGAAGGCCATGCAGAGATAATATTGATCAACTCCTTGGTGACCTTGAGGAGCAGCTGGCATGCATGCAGCAGCTGCTTGACGCCAAGGCACTACGACTCGCAGCACAGGATAGTAGTACTGGTGAGTCCTAGTATCAGTCACTGACCAAACGCAAGCTATGGCCTTTCCGAAAGTTTGTTTGCTTGGCTATTGGGATATGTGCTTCAGGTGGTATTTATGCGATGCTTCAACCTTATGTATTGCTTTTCCACGGCTTTATGGCCACCTAGAACGTCACTCCGCAGTACGGGTTTCGCATTTGAGTCGAAGGTTGCAGCAGAGGTCTGTCCTCAGGTACCCGCCTAAGCATGAAGAAGATGACCCCGAAATCCTAAACCCTGATCCTTTACGAAATCAAAAACTTTATAGACCACTTTAAGTTGATAGAATATGGAGTATGTAAGGATCATATGATGTAATGGGGGATTCAATAGTCCATCTATTCAAGGTTGGGCAATTCAATATTCCATCTATTCAGCGGGAAACCCAAAGCCCTATACCCTATAACTACCCCAAGACCACAGACAACTATGGGCAGGATCGGCGCATCCAATGTTTGGAGCTGGCCACTGAAGCCCAGGTGCTACGCGGTCTAGGGTTTAGAGTTTAGTAGACCTCCATGTACTATAATCCTTATTATAGGCACGCCCAAAAGAGGACCCTAATTTCCAGAAACTCCCCACTAAGACTTAGGGCTTCAGGCTGAAGGGTTTGAACAAGCCAAAGACTTGTTGCACGGCATTGCCCAGTCCAATAACAACCCAAGCAAAAGCTCCGCCACAAAAGTTCCTGGAAACCCGAAGCCACTGTGCCTTCAGTGTCTACTTGCTTTCGGATGCTCAGGGCGGGTCCTCCAATCGAAAGCGGGCCAACGAACGCCGGCACTCGACGCCATCTCTGGGCTTCTTAGCTACAAAGAGGGAACGTGTTCAAAGCAGGGCTAGTGCCGTAGGGTTTAGGGTTTAGGGTTTAGGGTAGAGGCCTGAATGACTATCAATATTATCCCCTTCAGACTTGCTTAAGTACAGCTATGGCCTCATATGCCCTAAACCCAGCGCGCCCCGACAGTACGTGTGGGGATAACGGGGATTTCCGGGTTCGATGCAAAGGATGAAACCTCTCATCTACTCGTACTCTGAAGCCCCGGGGTGGTGCGAGGAAGGTAAAGTAGACAAAACGGATGCATCAATGGTGAGGGTTTAGGGTTAGAATCAGCTGGGCTTTTATGCAAGGATTTGAGGTAGGCGGGGTCAAGGGTCTCTGTGATGCCTTGGATGTGGCCATGAGTCCTTCATCTCAACAGCTTGCCTTCATACCGCACAAACCATGCTCAGGGATTTCTGTATCCTGCTTTCAGTGAGTGGAATCATGAGTACTGCAAATTTATGCGCTGACAATTCTTTCAGTGCTTTGTGTTGTGGGAGGGCGGGTCTGCAACTTGCCAAAGAAGCCAGCAGATGACCCATCCAGACCCTGAAAGAAGAATCTCTGTGGACTTGTCCTGGATACTAATCCCCTCCAATTGTTTTTTGCAACACCCCAAATTTCCCCAAATATTATAATGTACGACGATGGGAATATTGGTTATTGCAGGGGGATGACAGTTTTAATGTAGGGGGAGGGGGTTAGGAGCTGCAGCTGGGCATGCCTTGCGTTCTTTGTTTGAGCATTTTTCAACTAATCGGGTATGTTATAGATTCTGTCTGGTTTCAGTAGAAGACCAGCTTTGGAGTCAAAATCTGCAGCCTTTGCAAGGCGTGCAGAAGCGCCCGGAGGCGGGCTTGAAGCTTCCTTTGCTTAGTCGCTCACACTCTGCACATCTTGTGTGCAAAATGGCCATTTGGTATTGTGGATGAACCAACTCTCGCATGACCCTAAGCACACTATACTCCCAGAATTCTTAGGGTCAGGGTAATGAATGTCATCCCATCCCCTATGTTTGATCAATCAACTAGTCACATGGGTGGCTGTCAAAATTATGCCCCCTTTCTAGATCCCTATTATAGTACAGCAAGTAATATTTAGGGCACCCAAAAAAGGGATCATGATTTTGACAACCTTACGGTCCCTTTTTGGATCCCTATTATAATACGCCACCTGATATTTAGAGTATGACAACCACCCATATGAGCCTTTGTCTAAACTCCTAGTATCCCCCTTAATATCCCCTATAGTAGTCCCATATATAATCCCCTATATAACCCCCCTTTAAGGAGTTTAGACTCTAGTACATATGCAGTGTTGCAGGTGTACGGAACACGCCGTCAGGCGCACCGCGAGCTCATGAGCCGCTTTGCAGAGCCGAGATCATACTTTCGGCTTAGGGTTTAGGGTTTAGGGCTTAGGGCTTAGGGTTTAGGGTTTAGGTGAAGTAGGGTTGAAAAAGGCTGTATATTGCAGTTATACAGGATTTATATAGGGGTTTAGGGATATGATCCACAAGGTAGTGGAGCATCAAATGGAGAAGAACATGGAAAGTTAAGTGGGCACTAGGATTGTATCGGGATAAGGGGTGATTTCCATAGATTTTGGGGCCCAATATAGATCGCAAAATACGGTAGTCCTTATCACCTGGACTCACAATAAACATCCGTTTTTATCAGTGCAGCAACAAAGCTCAACTCCAAGTACGTATCTATAAGCACATTTCATCCCCTCCCACTGATACATTAAATCCCCCGCCCTGAATGCCAAACATTCTCAATATCTTTATGATATACCACAATGGGAGCATTAAATATTAGCGAGGGGGGGGGGGCTCGCACAACTGCTCTGATCCTGTTTTGCCTTGTATCGCAGCATCTCCATGGACGCTGAGCGATCGCTGGGAGCAGCCAGAGACCGGCCAATCTGAATGGCTGTGCTATGTACATTCCCCTGTGAGAGAAAGCATGAGTAACCGTAACATAATGAAGTCAGAGCATGATTTTCTTTCTCAAGCGAGAGCTTGCGCTTCTTTCGACCTTGAAACACTACACAAAAGGATCCCCCGTCCTCAATTCTTGGAAGCCCTCGTTCTCTGGGGTTCTTATTACTCAGGTCAGGTACAAGAGCTGATCAGCAGTGGCCGGGAGCAATGTGAAGCTAAGAACAGGATGATGGAGAGGCAGGGAGCATTTAGGTTCAGGGGCTGGGTGGGGTGGGGTGGGGCTTCGGGCAGGGACTTTGAAGGGACCACGTGCTGGTAGAAAAGTTTCCGCATTGTCTTAAAGCAGGCTCTAATGGTGGAAGTGCCATTCAAGACTTAGACAACAAAGGCCAGAACGGCTGCCTGTGAACTGAGCAGCCCGCTGGCTTAAAGCGTCATAACCCTATTATATACCCTATTATACTATAGTAGCTTCAATTTTTCCATTGTGGGAATATAGCCCCTATGTATCCCTAATATTACCCCAATAAGCCTCACACCCAGAACCTGGAAGTTGTTGAGTAGTTTCTCTTGGCGTCCTTAGCAGCTTGCATCCGCGCTCCCCTTCGGTTGAAGGAGTGATAACCTGTGGGGATCTCTTTCAGCCAGCCTTTATGACGGGAAGTCCAGGAACCAGAAACTCGACTCTACAGCTGCTACAACTCGCACAGCACCATTCTGGGCAAGCGCTGGCTGAAGCATGCAGTTCGCTGGCACATGCGTGCTTACACATGCTCTTGAAGCTAAGCTGATCATACGTTTATCCTTATCTTACTGGGGCTTAGTAGGGAAATGGGGAAGATAATCCCTAGATAATCATTAATCAGTTCCCTTACTGGGATAATCCCTAGATAATCATTAATCAGTTCCCTTACTCCCTGCTAGCCCCTAGTAACTTATTAGCCTAGGTGGTTTTTCCTGTTGCCAGCGGCCATGCAGAGGCACTTCCAGGAGCTTGAGAACTGTGGCTCCGGCTACCTGGACAAGCTGAAAGCTCTGCAATCTGAGGCGCCCTCGAGTTCACACAGTTTAGGGTTTAAGGGTTTAAGGGTTTAGGGTTTTAGGGTTTTAGGGTTTAGGGTTTTAGGGTTTTAGTGTTTAGGGTGTAGGTGTCTTGTTTGTTTGGAGAATAGTATGACACTTCCAGGCGGAGCCCTGAGAAGCCTGTTGCAAACAGGTTTGGGGTTTAGGGTGGCTGGTGAAATCATCGCGTCTCGGGCAGCAGTCCTGAGTTGGGGTGTTTGTGGTTGGCAGCTCAGAGAGTCCACATGCCAAAAAGGGATATGACCCCTCTATAATGGAGAATCAAATGAATGAACAGGAAACACGGATTATGTAGGGGTTTACATGGATTGGGATTTCCCAAAATTAGGGGTCCCTTTTTGGGTTTGTCCCCATAATGAGGATTGTAATTTGGGGGGTCTATCGGGTCCCCCTATTTAGGGGAACGGTCCACAGTTTTTCGGGTTGCTCTTCTGAAGGGCTTGGAATATGCAGCTATAAGCCCTAAACCCTAGACCACGAGCAGCACAGGTTTTGTTTACCAGGGTACAAGCCACAGTCGTCTACATGTCCAAAAAAAAGTGTGTGTGTGTGT
>CAJNIZ010011792.1:40395-54770 GCA_905231905.1 Symbiodinium pilosum | reverse complement strand
GGGGGGGGGGGGGGGGGTGGTGCTATTAGGGAGAGTGGGATTATTTCTTGGAGCATCGTGGAGCCGGGATGACATCAGCTCTTTGGGTAAGGTTTCCGGTCCCATGATGCTGTTACTAAGGGTAAATTGGGGTCAATGTTAGGGGTTTAGGGTTTATAGGGTTTACACAGTTTTTTTGGGCTTAGGGTAGAGGGTTTAGATTCTTTCAGGGGGGGTTCGTAAGTAGGTTAATCATAGAAAAGAAAATGGAAACTACTATAGAGTTTAGGGTTAAGGATTCAGGGGACTTAGTAAGTAGCTTAAGAACCCCTACAAGCCATATAACAACCCCAGTTATCCTCATTATGAACCTACTTACTAAGTCCCCATGACCCTCCAAGTAATTACTTGACAATTAGGCCTTTCATTGACTAGTTGTCGCAGATCCTGTGCATAAATGGGTGTTTTCATAAACAACAGCATACAGGCCCCAATATACTGCAATCCTTAAACGGGCCTTTACGTATTGGAAATCCTCAGGCGCACTTGGAGGGTCCGTGGCACTTAAGGTAGGTTAATCATGGGGATAATTGGGTTATTTTATGGCGTATATATGGGATATAAACCTACTTACGGTACTAATTCTGCAAGGCCCTCCAAGCGGGCCCCACCCTAAACCGTAAACAGACCGGGTTAAGGTTCAGGGCCTACTTTGCTTAGATTTGGCCATCTTGCCGCAGCATCCAGAAGGATTGTAACGATGACGGCAAACAGGGAACCCCATTATTAATGGGTTGGCAAAGGCCTTCGCGGACTCTACCCTTGCCGAACTTCCCAAATCGCATTTTTGAGTAAGGACTTCATCTTGAAATGTAGTCGGCAGGTAATAGGAAGATGAGAAGCCTAGGTCCCAGTAATTATATTCCTATTCACTCCTACTAGATGCTGAGGATCCCTTTTTGGGGGTTCATGTTTAAAGTCTTCTAAATTGGGTTCTGAAACACACCAAACCGCATTGGGCATGGGGTTGTTGGGCATCCCGAGGCACAAATCCTTGAAGACACTTGGCTCGAATATTTGATTCATGGTATGCAGGATGGGAAAGTAGGATCCCTAAACCCTAAACCCTAAACCCCCAAATCCCAGAAGATGTCGTGGCATTTAAGTTCGGTTCCCTGAAATAGACAGACTCATAGTGTTTGCCTGCATTCACTTGAAGGGTATGGGTTTCAGAATCACATCTCGGACAGAACCCTATGCTACTTCAAACGTGTGCCGGAAATTCAGGGTTTAGGCTTCAGGGAGTTCGGTCTTGTTTTGCTGCACTTGCCCGGTGAACTAGACGTGGAGCCCACTGAAAGCTGGTGACAGGTAGTCCCAGGTCTCAGGGCAACTTGACCCTTGCCAGGGCCAAGTTGCAAGCCTCAATTTCCTTGGACGCCGTAAGCTACTGTAGACCTGTAATGTAGGCCCTGTTTAATAGACACCCTCCCCTCAACAGGGATTGTATTGGGGATCCTAATATCAGGGTTCTCAAGAGGAGGTGGTTTATTTATCATGAGCGTCAGCGCTTGTAAGCATGCCTGCAGAGCGAAGGAACCCTTGAGACAGTTTTTCCCTAGAGCTGGGTCAATGCTAGGGATCCTTCATACTTCTTGCTAGCTCGCAGTCTCACTTGTAAAGTCACCACCAAGCCATTTGGCGGGGTGGTTTACTACGGATCCAAGAACGCGCCTTTATAGTTTTTGCGGTATGGGAGTCCTTATTACATTTGCGTAAAAAGGCTTCTGTTTTCTTCCCAGCGGTCACCAACCTACAACAGGCGGGTGCTCGGTACAAGACAGACCGAACCTCTTTTCTCCCTAGGGTAATGTGGGCTAACAAAAAAGGCATTGCTAGAATCCAGCCAGTAGATCCTGATGAAGTAAAACCCTAAACCCTAAACCTTTTTTGTTAAGGTAGACATCCCGGCCTCACTGGTCCCATCCAATACCTACTCCAAACTCCAAAACCCAAAGGGTCCATGTGAGCTATAGTCTAAACTCCTGAAAAGTGGTTATATAGGGGGATTATATAATATATGGGACTACTATAGGGCTTATGAAGGGGGATACGAGGAGTTTAGACTATGGCTCATGTTGGAATATGGTATATTCTTGGGGCCTAAAGGGTTTCCCATGTACTTATTTTGGGGCCCTAAGTATATGGTAGTTTCCCAAAATAGGGGAGACCCAAATAGTGTCTGAAGAGTGGATTCTTCGTTTTCAAGGCCTCCTTGACGCTTGAAGTGTTGTAAGGGCCTGCGGAGGGGTTCAACCTGGATGAGTCGCTGCAGTCCAGATGCAAAAAAAGGGCAGACCCAATATAGACCTTAATTTACTATATAGTCCTTATTACGGGGAACCCCCCAAAAGGTATCCCTAGTTTTGGAAGACCCTAATCCCTAAACCCTACATATACCTAGAGAACCCCGATATCACTCTTTAAAGGTACCGCGAATTTGTGTATTCCTAAACCCCAACCCCCAAATCCTAAACCCTAAATCCCAAACCCCAAAACCCCTAAACCCTGAAACCCTGAATCCCTAGGGTTAAACCCTAACCCCCAAATCCTAAACACTAAATCCTAAACCCCAAACCCTGAACCATAGCCACATGGACCCGTCGGGAAAGTGCAACATCGGAGCCCTGCCTCGGCTTCTACCCAAACCCCTGGGAGAATCTAAAAATTAGATCCCCTATATAGACCCATTATAACCCCTATATAATCCTTATATATTTTACCCTATGGTTCTAGGGGATCTAATTTTTAGATCCTTTTGGGGGTCTGGGTAGCGCAGGAGTTGAGGGCGTAGCTTTAGGGTTCAAGTGGGGTTTTGGGTTGAGGGCTTAAAATGGTTTGGGGGTTAAACTTGTGAAGAGGTTTAGGGTTTAGAATGGTTTAGGGTTTAGGGTTGAGGGCGCAGGTTAAGGGTTTAAATGCAGTGTAAGAATTAGGAGCTGAAGTTTAGTCGGTTCTTATCCAACATCCAGCGTGGGGCTCAGAGGCACAGATCAGTTCTGCGTGGTATGATTAGCACCTTGATTTCATTATCTTCAGTTATCTGACTCCCTGTACAATCCTAGAAGTACCCGTGATCCAAGTAGGGCCTACGGAGGCAGGGATGTTTCGAATGTCTCAGGAGGAGCTGCGCCATTGTCGCGCCCAGCTGGATGGGAGCAGGTCTGCTCTGCGGGCAGAGTTCTCGGTTCCGTGGCTGGATGGTTCCAAAATACTATCATCCGCGAGATTGGGACCCCCATAATGGTACCCCTGATATTGAGAAACCCCAATCCTGATAACCAGGTTTAGCTCTTAGCTGCAGCTTGGGCATAATACTCCGTGAGTCTACACCCTTAGGGAGTCACGACAAGGTGTCACATGAGTCATGTCGCAGCTCAGGCCACACAACAGCTCCTTAGCAACGAGTGCGATGCCGCCACCAGTCTTCTGATCTGCGCAACTGAACAGCTTCAGAGTGTCAGTTCCAGTGGTTGAGCTGACTGACCTGATGACACCGTCACAACTGTTGGCACCGTCATACTAAGTTAAAGGGTAAGACAGCCCTGAGCACACCCGCCGGAAAAGATGTACAAAGCTTATGTCTGAGATGGGCCGACCCTCATCTCGGCGGTATTGCTTTAAGCGCGCAAAAAGATCTGGCCCCACATCCCTGAGGCAGGTCAGAGCCACGATAGTAATGGCACTGCGAACATTGCATCCTCCTGACACGTATGAAGTCAGCTCTTATTCGAACAGATGCGGGATTTTGGATGGATTGCAACGAGCATCATTAGCAGCATAGTTCTAGCAGCATACCATGCCCAAACATTTTTCGCGGCTAATGCGGGCTTCTGCAAGAAATTTCCTCTTGCTCAGCGCAGCTGTTGCGGCCTCCAGCTTCAATTTGTGCATGTAATCAAAGAGGTCCCGGGTAGTTTGTCGAACTGCCTTTAGGATCTGGCCGAAGCCATGCCTGCCGTAACACCGCGGACACCACGCAGCCTGCTGGTGCTTCAGGGGGGGTAGAAGTGCCATTGTAGGGGTATATGAACTACAGTCTACACTCGTTGAGGGGGAAATAGTAGGGCTTATGTAGGGGACTACTACAGGCGTTATTAAGGAGTGTAAACCAGGGCTCACATGGGATTATTATGGGGATCCACTTCCCCCTAAACCCTAAACCCTAAAGCCCCTAAACCCTAAACTCAGTAAGGCATGGGAGGCCAACCCCTGGAAGGCTACGTCAATGCAACAGCAGCGCGGCCGCTCACGTATTCTGCTGCACCCCCTTCATTACCCTGTAATCCCCTCCCCCTGATTTTAGATATTCCTTCTTGTGGTATATATTGGAAATACTTGATACTAGGTGGAGGGGATACTGGTATGATAGGACTATATAGCAAGACAAGAAGACCCAAACATTACCACCACTATCCTTTATAGTCATTATTACTAGGTGGGGAGGCCCTTGTAGGTCTACTTGTTACTCTGCGACCTAGTGCCAAATCTACACCAAAACATACTAGAACCCTCATTATAGATGCTCCTAAGTAGTGGAAACTTCCAGGAACCTTCAACCTTGAACCCGGAAGTCCCCCTGAAGTAGATAGAGTATGGCTTTGGGTATATTATAACAAGATCCCCATATCCCCTATATTCTATCTACTTGTAAGGGGGACTATAACCCTAAACCCCAAACCCTAAACCCTGAACCCTAGCCTCGCTGAGGTTAACTTTCGAGTCCGAGTTGAGACGGTGCTAGGGGATCAGGTCTATGTCGTGGGCAGTGGGGCCTCCCTGGGGTCTTGGAAACCACAGGAAGGTGTGGCCCTAAAAACCCACGAGGAAGCCTACCCTCTTTGGTTCCTCGCCGTTGTTTGAGAAGGGGGAGTTTCCAAAAAACGGGAACCTTTATGTACCACAACATGTGGGCTCCCAAATACGCTCTGGGATTTTTTGGAAACCTCCAATTTTTGCATTTAGTTCATTCAAGGGCGGCCAAGCGTGGCCACAAAGAGATGTAATTATTCGTGTCGCGCCAGGTATACTACAGTGCAGATTCCCCTAGATGCCCGTCAAAAGCATACTATCCTCATGGAGTACAAGTTCGTGATCCACCGCAGTGAGGGTTGGATGGACTGGGAGGATGGCCCGAACCGGGTACTTCCTCTCACACTGCGGGCAGACGGGACATTAGAGAGCCCTCGCATGGCAATCTTTGGAGAGAACCGGCAGGACTGCCAGACCCTTCGCCCTGTCATGACTATGAGCACGTGCTTCTTACCTCTCATTAGCAGGGAAGGGAGGAATAAAGACAACTGGAGACCATTACATTTTGGAGGGCTTATAAAGAAGGCCGACTTTGTATGAAGGGACTTTAATTACTGGGAAGCCCAAAGCAGGGAACTCCAAGAATATAGTAGGAACATAATAGGACCATACCTACCGGAGCCCTTATGTTCCTCTTATGCTCCTATTATATTCTTGGGATTCCCCGTTTGGGGCTCTCATTTTACTCCCGCTAATATATACATATATATATATATTAAACCCTGAATCCTAAACCCTATGTACGCATTCGCTTCTTCGTCCTTTGCTATTCAGAGCAAAGGCTTGGCAGACTTCAACTCAGACGATCCTGATGACCATGAGACACTTGGTTGCTGTTAAGGGAGCTTACCCTAAGTTACCATAATGTGTGGTATATGGAGTACATAGGGTTTAGGGGTTAAGTTGCCATAATATGGGTATACAATAAAATGGGTTTCCTCATTGTGGTACCTTCGCTCAAGTTCCTTAACTACAGCAACCCAGGACATCGTCTCAGTCCTCTTCCAGCGCTCCATTGCAAGATTCAGAAACTTGGCCTGGGATATGGGGTTTAGGGTTTAGTGTGATAATGGATAAACACGCGGAAGATACAACGCAAGCTAGGGTTTAAGGTCGAGGGTAAAGTGTAGTGTTTAGACCTGCTCCTAAAACTTCGTTTTCCCTCCGTATCTTATCATTTGAACGAAGGAAACTAAAAGTTTGCAGTTGTAGGGGGGAAACCCTTAACCCTGAACCCTGTAGAGGGAGGTCCTACAGTCAGCTGAGGAAAGTTCACCTCAACCTGTCAAAGTGGCAAGTTCGAATCCAAAAGTGGCAAGTTCTCCTTACTGTCCCTGGAATCTCTTTAGGGTTTAGGGTTTAGGAGTTAGGAATCATTTTTCAGTTGTATTATAGCGTAGCCCAAGGAATTGTTGAACATATTTTCTATGATAGATCCAATGGGGTAAACAGTATATACGCCTTCTAAACGTATGAACCCCTATATAAACAAGTTTCCATTATATTTTTTGTTGATTGTTTCATTTGATATTCCTTTCTAGGTCCTAAAGCCCTGAACCCTACTTGGAGGCCCATGGGACTCAGTAACTGCTTATAACTGGGTTTGTAACCCGAATTATAATCCCCCTAAAAAGGCTTATAGGGGTTACCCCAATTATAAATAGGGGTATAACCCCAGTTATAAGTACTTACTAAGTCCCATGGGCCTCCCTAAACCCTAAACCCTAAATCCTAAACCCTAAACCCTATCAGGTCCATTTAAGCCTTTACCTTCGCCTCTGCCTCGCAACGTGGAGAACTCACCAACGCCTCTCAAGGGGGAGACTGGGCTGCTGTTAGTTAGGGTGTAGGATTTAGGTTAGGTGGACCCCCCACCCAGTAATAGTGACTATAAGGGATAATAGGGATGGTCGGTGCAAAGAAGGGTTTAGGGTAATTGACTTAGGGTTTAGGGTAGGTGCAAAAAAGGGTTTAGAGTAATTGACGGAAACATATCATGTATTATTTTGATCCCTTAGCTTCAGTTCCTTAGCAGCAACCCCAGGAGAGGCTGCCCACCAGCAAGCCGAAGAACGCACCAGTGGCTGGCAAAGACAAGCCCCAACCGCCTGCACAAGGTTGCTGGACCCATATGGCATATGGGAGTTTCTGAAAATTAGGGACCCCTTGTTTGGGTGGCCCCTAGGAAGATCGAATTTTAGGCTATATGTTAGAGCTTCCCATTTCTGGAAACCCTCGTGTTGTGAGTCTCTGAAAATTCAGGGTGCAATTTTCACGGGCCTTACGATGAGGACAAGGGAACAAGCAACCTTAACGTTGGCAAGTACACATTTACGACGAGGATGGCTTAAACGCGTGACATAGTCGTGTGCGGCTGGTGTTCTTGTAGTAGTTTCCATCTTCTTTTCCATTATCCCAATATTACCCCACTATACTAATAGTAGTTTCCATTTTCCTAGAGCAGATAGTATACTATAATATACTTCAATATACTAGAATATGCGATAATAAATTGGATGTACTATAATATGCTATAATTGACAACGGTGGCCTAGGTCCCGCTAGAGCCGGCAAGGTGGACGTTTCGCCCCAGACCGGCAAGGCGATCAATAATTCAAATGAGCTATTGTTACGGTTTAGGGGTTTAGGGTTTTAGTTTGTATGGTTTAGTGGTTTAGGGTTTTAGGGTTTTAGTGTTTAGGGTTTGGGGGTTTAGGGTTTTAGGGTTTTAGTGTTTACGGTTTAGGAGACTCCTTCAGGCGGGTTATAGAAGAGATTCTATAGGAGACTATTTTGGGACACTTTAGGGGCATACTAGGAGTGTAGACTTTGACTCAAATAGCAAGACGATGAATGTTGTCTGTGGGCGAAATCTTGCGCCACCCTACATCCTATAAGAGGAATGACAGCACGTTGGGTACCCTAAGTGGTGCAAGATTTACCCCATCAGAAGCATCTTCCTTACGATCCCAGTTCTAGCGCGAAAAACCGTCAGTATAACACAGCAACACAAAACAAGATGCCGTTGCTCGGTGGATCAGTGGTACTAGCCCTGCCCTGTGTCATGAAAGTACCAAACTTCCCGGATCCCTGAAACCCTGCATCTCGGAAGCCTGAATCCCTGTATTTAGGTCAGAGTTGGAAATTGCTGCTAACTTTCACTGTACCAGCACACGAGAGGGATCTAAGTAAGCCCTAAACCCCATTCTCAATATGAAAGCTGATCCCTGCGCAAAACAGGTGGACAATCAGTTTCGACTCAAGGGGGCCAAGGCGCCCCCCCGTGCTCCCCAAGTGGCCAAACCACCACTTGCCGCCCAAGTGGCAAAGCCACTCGAGGCTAAGACGCTTTGGCCCTCTTCTGGCAGATTTTAGAGGTTATATTAACTTTAGGGATATACTATCCCTGCACTTGTCGCAAAAAGATTTAGGGTCTAGGGATATTCTCCCCAGTAATGGTGAGTCAAATGGAAAATGAAATCGAAACTAAGATTTTACAGTGGTTTGCAGGGACAAAGGGTTTTCAAAGGACAGCGGTCCCTTCTCGGGGTTCTGTGACAAGTGATCATATCATGTTTGTGGAGTTCTTTGGTGTATAACAAGGACATAGAAGGACCACCCATTTTAGAAACTCCCATCTGCGGTTTAGGGCTGGGGGGCTTATAGTTTTAGGGTGTGCGCCTCAGCAAGCCTGCAGCAGAAAAGGGTTTTAGGCTTGGGCTGCCTGTCTTTCAAGCACAAAGCCTGAACCAGAAACCCTGGAATGGCCACGCAGGGGAAATAACCTAGAGCCTAAAGCCTAGACCTTCAAAGCCAAGCCATCAAGCCTGAAACCCAAAACCCCAAGCACCTAACCCTACCTGTAACCCCAATTACCTACAGTAGCTCCTACAGTTTAGTACTCGTTACCAACCCATAAAGCTGCAGGTTATTGGAGTTACAACCCCAAACCCTAAAACCCTAAAACCCTAAACCCTAAAACCCTAAACCCGAAAACCCAGGAAAGTGGAGAAGCCACCAGAGACGGCATTTAAGGTCGAGAAGCTGGTTGAAGTGGAGAAGCTTCCTTCTTCGCAACCAGGGTTTAGGGTTTAGGGCTTACCCGGAGGGTCCAAGTTAGGTCCCTTTAAAGGGGGATATATAGGGATATATAAGGGGTATATAGGGATATATAGGGTTTAGGGTTTAGTGTCCAAGTACGCAATAATTAGGTACTTGGGGTTTCGTTTAATAGTAATTATAGTACAGGTTTGGGGTAAGTATATGATTATTGAGTACTTGGACCCTTAGGGTAATGTAGGGTTCAGTTTAGGGTTTGCTGTATCATCTAGGGGCTTAAAGACCTACCTATATCGGGCATTTAGGCTTTAGGGTTTGGGAATATGATATGCGCTCTATAGGGAGTATGTAGGGTTAAGGGATACTACCCGCCCAGTAATGGAGAATCAAATGGAAAACGCGTGGAACATGAAATTGAAACTGGGAGTGCACGGGGCTGTACCGTATAGAAGCCTGAATAATTACCGGGCTTACGTTCCTAGGCTTCTTGTATAACTATAGTAGGGTACCCACAACGGCTGTTGGGGGACAATCAAGATCAATGCCTTGATACTTTTATTAAACACACCCCGCAATAACTAATATTTAAGTAAATATGCACCAGAATCGATTCAACAAAAACTCTTACATTTGGGGCATCTTCAACGATACGGGTGGGGGGTGGGGGGATGTTTAAGATAAAGATGTTCCCAAAGTAACGGGACCCCAATCTAGACCCCAGAATGCTGCAATGCTTGTAATAGGCACCCCCCAAACTTGGGAAACCCTAATCCCTACAACCCACTACACAATCCCAGGGTCCATTTCATGCCCGCTTTCTTTTCCATTTATATAATTCATCATTTGGGATAATATCCCTGAACCCTAAACCCTAAAACCCTATAGATCCTTCTGCATCCCTACATATCTCCATATAACCCTAAATGTCTTCAAACCCTACATGAATATGAAAGGGCCACCTGAACTCCAAAGAATATGTAGCGAAAAGGCCTTTTGTTGGGCTCTTCTCATGGGTCTTTGGGGACTAATGGATGTTAACCCCGGAATAACAGGTGTAGGGTGTAGGGTTTGAAGCCTAGGGAGGGTCTAGGGTTTGGGATTTAGGGTTATTGGGGTTTAGGATTTAAAGTTTAGGGTTTAGGTTGTTTATTTGAATTGAAATACGCCTAGTCAAGGGGGAACCGTGGCAAGGGCACTCCTAAGTGTACTATAGTCTGAACTCCTTACAGAGGGTTATGTAGGGGATGGTACATGGGACTACTATAGGGGTTATCAAGGGGGATACGAGTTTTGACTTTAGCTCATGTGTTTTTGAAGCAGGCTACCTGCTGTTAAAGCCGAGCGGCCACCTCAAGTTGCGAAAGTGGAAAGCGTTCCCGAGTTTCCGGAGCCACTGGGTTGCTGTTAAGGAACTTAATTTAAGTTGCCATAATGAGAATATGTATATATACATACATACATAGAGTAATGAATATGGTTTCTCCAGTGTAGCAACTTAATTTAAGTTACCATAAGGGTTATATATAGAGTTATCAATATGGTTTCCCCAATATAGTAACTCAATTTAAGTTACCATAACAGGTGTATACATATATATATGTATACATACATAGTACTTAACATGCTTCCCCCATGTAGTAACTTAACTTAAGTTCCTTATGAGCAACCCAGGCCAATTAAAGCGAGCAGCTGGCTCGACGAAGTGACTTTGGCTGCTTCTGAGGTTTAGGGTTTAGGGTTTAGGGCTTCAATGCAGGCGTGAAGGAAAAGTCCAACGCACTCAGGGCCATCAACAGGTGAAGGGTTCCGATAAATCCTTTGCATCTCAACTGCTTGAAGCCTTTGTACCATTGAGGTGTTGAAGTCTGTGTGTATGTTGAACGGAGAGTTATTAAGGCTTCTGGTTTATCTCGGCACCTTTGTGACTTCTTGCGTCTTGCACTGCTTTGTGACCTAGCGCAGAAAATACAACCGAGCCAAAAAACTCACAGCGCTCAACCAGCGGTCTCAAACATAAAGGAATCCAAAGTCCTTTAGACCCTATTATAACATAGTAGTTTCCGTTTTCTTTTACATTCTCCCCATATAACTCCTATATATCCCTCTACCCACAGAAGCCTTGCAACCTTGAGACCTCAACTGAAGCTGCAGCAACTGAGATCAAAGTGGACATCACGCCCAAAGTTTCCAAGATTATTCCGGTCAGCCATCAGGCTGTGGCAGTGTGCCCACAAGGATTTGTGCCGGTATGGTCCCTATACTGAGGGTATCATTGTCGTTGTTTTTTTTGGCTCTTCCCGTGCAGCTTTTGGATCAAGACTTCTATTCAGGTTGCTTTTTGCTACCCGCTGTTTACAGCATGTTCAGCGAAAAGTATTTAGTGGTGGTAGTGTTGTGGTAGTCATGGTACTCATATTTACACTAGTAGTGTCGGTAGTATAGTGCTAGTATGCTGGTGATCAACATTGGTATTATTCCTAATGATGATGCTGTTTCTGCTGCCGATGGAGATACGTTATTTCAAGCATGCTCACGATTGAGTTGGCTATTGCAGTGTGACGACCTTCGCGGGTGCTGCTACTGGCACACTGCTGCCACCACCTCCAAGTGAACCCATAACCCTTAACCACCGAAAACTATTACTATTAATACTATCATTACTACTGTTGTAAGCCTTAACCACCATAAATTATTACTGTTAATACTATTCCTTACCACTGTTGTTACTAGTACTGTTATTACTTCTGTTACCAGAACTACTATGATTAATCATTACCTTGAACCCTGAGGTGGTGAAGCCCCAGCCAGTCAAGCCCGCGGACCCGCGGTACTTTTTCAAGGTTGCTTTCTTAGCCAACAGAAAAACTTTAATCTTTTTGGGCTTCCTTTTTGGGGGTTTAGAGTTTATAGGGTTTAGTAAACCCTAAACTCTAAACCCCAAACCCTAAGCCTTTTACCCTGAACCCTAAACCCTAAACTCTCTAAACCCCAAACCCTAAGCCTTTTAGCCCTGGTTATTGGGGGAAGAGAGGCTGGGGCGCATCGCCTCTCAAAGCCGGCAGGACGCTGTGAAGATGCCACGCGTCTTCATCCGTGGGAAGAGTCTTACCTGGGGGGTTAGTAAGGAATAAGGGAATACATTGGGTCATTCCCCCTCCCAGTAACTGTCCTTAAACGGGGCCTTATTAAGGGGCTATTATAATTCCTAGTACCCTCTGTGGTAACAGTTACTGTAAGGGGGAATAACCCAAGGAATAAGGGAATACATTCTAGAGGGATTATGTAGGGTTTATATAGTTACATTCCCTTCTTCCCCACTGCTCACCAGAAGGACAAGGACGAGAATGTTTTTAGAGCTTGGGGTTATAGAAGAGACAGCGACACAGCTGCACCCTTTGTGCTCAGTGTAATGCTGAGAGCATTGGCCCGGTGAATGCCTGTGGGCGCCGTAGCGATACTAGCTACAAAAACAGGTACCTCTCTAATTCAAGAGTGTAAGGCTAGCAGCCATCTGATTCAAGGCCGAGGTAACGAAAAACCCAAGTTGCAACCACGTTATATCCTGTAGCCCCTTATAAGTACTGCTATAGATATAGCTAGTATTCCACAATATGCCTACGTGGAGGGTCATGGGGACTTAGCAAGTAGGTTAGTAATGGGGATATATGGGTCATTATACGGCGTGTAGGGGTTATTATCCTACTTACTAAGCTCAGCACCCATGAACCTCCAAGTAGCTTGTTCAAGGCTTTCTTCTTCAGCACACACGCTGCTGGCGTCGCGGATGGAGTTGGACAAATGGAGCAGTTCAAAGAATCTGGGTCATCGCTAGGAAGTTTGCGCAGTTTAGATACAATGGTCGGGTACTGTATGAGAAAAATGAGTGTTTCTGTATGCTATCTCAGCATGGTCTAGGAGTATGGGGTCGACGCCGCAGCCTACTCTGACGAGCTCATGCGACTATGTGCAGAGTACATGCACCAGCCGCTCGCCACTTCAAATTAGGGACTCCTCAACATGGGCTGCATTTAGGGACCCTGTTCTGTGAGAGTTCATGAGTTCACGAGGGTACCATAGCTATTGAGCTTGCTCTTCTACAACGTGGCAGGACCAAAACGCCCTCGGGATCCTAAAAGCACGACACGAGCACAGTTTGACGTGTTTTGCAAGAGCATCATCTTGAGCGTGACTCGCAACTAGACTCCCAGAAGTATGCCTCCTTCATTCTTCAATTGAGTTGATTTCAGAAATGGATGCCAGGCCGACTCCACGGGACAGAATGCATGATGCCTCCCCGAAAGTAGGTAAAAGGCGTTGCATAAGGAAGATCCGATGAGTACCTATTGCTTAAAAAGAGAAGAGGATTCCTCCTGGGGATTCTGCTGCTGCTGTCTTCATGCTCCAAGTCCCAGGGACATTATACTGCAAAGGTGCAAGGGGCATAGAGGATTATTGATTTCTTGTAGAAGGGAGAGCCGGTTGGCAGGTGCCAAGCCATTGCCCGGATTTCGCATCCAGCCATATTGAGATTACTTGCGTACGGGGTTTTCCAGAAAAGCCATTTCAAAGTGCACGCCGAGATTCAGCCCTAGATAAGCCTGCAACAGGCACAGAACGAGGTTTGAGGGCATGTTAAATCTGTGGGGTTAGGACGGAATGAAAGTTGCACCCTGCACTCCAATGTGTTGATTTTAGGGCCGAAAGGTCTTGTTGCTACTGTAAGTGCGCAAGCATGATTCTGAAATACCGTTCTCCATTATCATTGCTGCTGCTCTGCGTCCTCCTCATCATACTATGCCTCTTCCACCGGTTCTACTCCCATCTAGAGATGCTGCTGCTACTCCTCTTCTAGTACTTACACCGCCATAGCCACCACCACCGCCGCCGCGACCACGACCACGTTCTCCACTTGCGCTTCTACTTCCAGTTGTGCTTCTTTCTTCTTCCTGTTCTACTACTGCTACTATGACTAGAGCTTGATTGTCATAATCATGGTAACGAATACACTTACCATGATCGTAGGAACCCCACTGGCAGCCCAACTGCAGCCATGGCCTCGGCCGAAGCTCGGATGCAGACTATGCGGAAGCGGGCAAGCCAGGCAAGGGTTGGCTTAGGATGCGTTTAGGGTTGTAGGATGGTTTAGGGCTTAGAGGCTTGCGGGTTCAGGGGTTAGGATTTAGGATTGATTCTGGATTTGCTGAGTCAGCGCAGGCCTAGGTATGAGTGATTGGGGTTGACTACTGTTTCAAAAGCTAAGTGTTGCATCCACATTTGATGGTTTGCGACAATTGGTAGTTTCCCAAAATAAGGGAAACCCAATATAGACCCCAAAATGTTACACTCCTTATTCGGAACCCCCAAAAAGGTAGCCCCAATTTTGGGCTGTGGTTGCGAAGGGCTGTGGACGGATTTAGGCGGAGAAACGCAAAAATTGCCCGAAAAGTCAAAAAGTTTTGTTTTGG
>CAJNIZ010011792.1:16670-34314 GCA_905231905.1 Symbiodinium pilosum | reverse complement strand
GGTGGTGGTGGTGCTGGTGGTGGTGGTCGTCGTCGTCGTAGTAGTATTATAATAGTAGTAGTAGTAGTAGTAGTAGTCGCAGTAGTAGTAGTAGTAGTAGTAGTGGTAATAGTAGTAGTAGTGGTGGTAGTAGTAGTGGTAGTAGTAGTAGTAGTACTAGCACTAGCAGTAGTAGTAGTAGTCGTCGTCGTACTCGTACTCGTACTCGTACTCGTACTCGTACTCCTACTCGTACTCGTACCCGTACTCGTACTCGTCGTCGTCGTCGTCGTTGTCGTCGTCGTCGCGCCGTCGTCGTCGTCGTCGTCGTAGTCGTCGTCGTCGTAGTAGTAGTAATAGTCGTAGTAGTAGTAGTAGTAGTAGCAGTAGTAGCAGTAGTAGCAGTAGTAGCAGTAGTAGCAGTAGTAGCAGTAGTAGCAGTAGCAGCAGCACCACCACTTGTTTCATCTGCATGCTAGGAGTCCTTGTCCCCTATCCAGGCCCTTAGTTTACCAATCCCTGGACTAGGAAGCAAGCTTCTCTGCCGAATGTCTTCATCTACTCGGCTGCCATTGGTGCAGTTGGGAGGGGCAAGAACTGGAGAAGTGCTTCAGGCCTCCTAGAGTCTATGCTGCAGGAGGACGTGAGCCCGGATATGTTTATTTGGAGTGGTTTGCTGGCCTCCTGCGATCGTGGCCTCAGTTGGGCGCAAACTTTGAAACTCCATGCAGAAGTTGGGCCTTCCGTGAACACAATTGTCTGCAACACGGCCATCAGCAGTTTGTCCTCTGGACAGCGGTGGTCCACTGGTTTGGCATTGGCCTCTATCATGGGCCAATTGGGCGTGCAGCCAGACATCACCACCCTCAACTCTGCACTCTCAGCTCAAACTAAGCAGGGTCGATGGCAACAGGCTGTGGATATGCTTCTACAGTCGCACCTCGTGACAGAGATCCCATGTGACATCGTGTCTGTGTAACTCGGCGTGGTCAGTGCATTGATGAAACTATGCCAGCATGAGCATGGGGCACTCAAAGTACCTGACAATCATATTTTCCAAGCAGACTGCAGGAACACGCTTCTTGCTGTGTGCTCCAGTGATATGGATTGGCGCTGGGCGCTACATTTGCTGACCTTGGCGAAGCAGTGGCAGCTGCAGCCGGACGTCGCACGCATGAATTGGCATGCTGTGCTTTGGTAATCCCCTCACCCTAACATGAGGCACAGTCTAAACTCCTCAAAGGGGGATTATTTAGGCGACTGCTATAGGGGTTATTAAGGGGGATACTGGGAGTTTAGACCATGGCTCATATGAACTCCCCTTGGACAGTGAATATTTGCATTGTGGACTTCTAGAATATTTAGGGAATACTCAATATTCGCAGAAAAATTCATATCAGGAAGGGCACTGGATATTCGCATTGTGGTATACTAGAATACATAGGCAATACTCAATAGTCGCAAAAAAATTGAATATCAGGGGGACGTGAAGTTTCTTGCCAGGTGCTCTGTGTGGCTCAGAAGGCGACCATTGTAAAGCTACCGGTAAGGGTAAGGATTCATGCCCTCGCGTTGTATAGATATCTTCACTGGCCATAGCACCGCTAGCCGTACCAAACCTGAAGTTTGCACCATGTTCCAACTCGGCCATGCGTCTTGTTCAGCCACGTAGCGGTTTTACCATGTGACCCTCTAGTCCATGTAGCAGACATCTGAAATCTTAAGCAAAAGTGTATAGAAGTGTTCTTCCCAGCGGATACTGCTGGACGAATTATGACAACCTCATCCGACCTCACCCCAAATGATGGTTCATCTAGAAATAACCTCAGATTGGGTTAAGTTGAGGTTCTGTAAGTAATAAACAAGTGCCCAGCAAGATGCTATTTTCCATTTTCTTTCCACTTCCTGGCTACATCCCTGTACAGTCGCTTTTGTGAGTGGGGGAGGTCATCAGCTACTCTTCTGCCATTACGGCAGCGGAGAAGGAAGGGCGCTGGACACTGGCCTTGGCTGTCCTTCAGGAAGCCACGGACCAGCGGCTTGTCAACTGTGAGTCTCTAAAAAAGGGGTATTGGAAAACCTGGGAAGAGGTTTTATACGGAGCCTAAAGGGGTTGCCTGTTGAGCAATTTTTGGGCAATGTGTTCAGAAACTTCCAAAAAAGGTAAGTCCAAGTTAGTAGCTAAAGCCATCTGAAGCGCCATGTAGATGCGGTTCCACCTACATACTCACACTAAGCTTTGAAGTTAACACATCATTGCCTACAGGCTTCTCACGAGGGAGCTGGGAATGCATTTGTAGCTCCTGCTTGGTTAATGCCCTCCTCTACTAATACTGAAGCCTTCCAGCCGCCCCAGCCTTCTAATACTAAATGCCCCGAATCACGTAGTTTTGTATATTTGGCAATATTTGTTCTTAGCCAGGGGGGATCACTCGGGGGAGATTTCGTATGGGCAACGCTAAAAATGCGGACGTTACTTCGAGAACGGAGAATCAAATGGAGAAGAACATGGACAATGACATATAAACTTCATTATGTATCGGATTAAAGGAATTAGGACAGGATATTGCTACTCCTTCTCCTCGTCGTCGTCGTCGTCGTCGTCGTCGTGGCCGTGGCCGTGGCCGTGGCGTTGTTGTTTTGATCGCGTTCGCGACGGCCGGGTGGTGGCGGTTGTAGTGGTAGTTGTGGTTGTAGTTACAGTAGTAGGAGTGTCATTCAGGATCTGTTTACATTCTATCCTGCAATTGATTGTTTCGCTCCTGCTAATTACCTGCCGCCGCAACCGTGAATAGGCATTTCTGTAGGGTTTAGGGTTCACTGTATTCACGGGTAGGTTGGAGAATATCTTTGATTGTTATTACCCTTAATCCCTACGCGATCCTCATAATGCCGTGCAAATTTGATTGTTAAAGGGGCCCGGAACCAACCTGTGCATGCATGGCGGCACACACCCAGGCGCGCTGTTCCAGACCTGGTAATGTTCAACTCCGTTATCTCCGCCTGCGAGACTTAGAAGCCAGTGGAGAGCGATTTCAATGCGAGCATTTGGGTAACTCCGACAACAATATTTCAGAGCAATACTTTCTAGAGTAGTATGACTAAAGGAATATAGTCCTCAAAAGATCCCTAAACCCTAAACCGCGAAAGAAATTAGTCACAAACGCGTGAGATCTTATAAGCTCTGCAATATTAGAGGACGCCCGTTCATTGACTGTAAAGCCGAGCGGTCAAACGCACAAATGGGGGGAACGGATAGGCAAGCCACCGTCAAATACACTATAGTCTAAACTCCTTAAGGGGGGTATATAGGCGATTAGGGGAGTATACTAGGGGTCATTAAGGGGGATACTGGGAGTTTAGATGCTCAAATAACCAAGCAATTGGTAGGTAGGTAAGAAAGCAAGCAGAAGAAAAGCAGGCGGCCATGCGGCAACAAGCAATGGAATAGACAAATAGATAATCGACCAGATAGATATCCCCGACCACGGAGTCAGATACGGACGCTGGATTTGTTGTAGTCCCCTTATGTCCCTGAGTACCCGAATGGCTGTGTGTTTTGAGCCCTCGCATTTAAGGAAAAAGGCCAGCAATGGGAAAGGGCGCTGGCAGTATTGCAGGCTTCTCGGCTCAGAGTAAAGTGCTCAAACATTCTTCGGGCAGAAGAACATGGCACGCGGTTGAAGACATGTAACCTTTCAAGCCATGACAGGCAGAGTAACAACAGCATTCTACACAACAGCTATAAACTGGGTACGCCCCCCACTCATCAACAGCTGAATAATATTTATAGTATAATTATGTATAGCCCTGAATGACCCCTATTATGCACTGTTAGTTGCTGGCTATAGGGACAGTTTTGAAAGAGTACTGAACCTCGGAAGATTGAGAATGCTGCCATGCTGCCAAATGTAAATACTGTAAGCGTGGAAGTTCGGAACTGCAACACGTTTAGGGTTTAGGGTTCATCCAGAACCCTAATCCTTGAACCCTAAATCCCAGTCCATCATGATAAGTTGAGTCACTAGGTGGATGATATGAGGAGAGCAGCTTACTTACCTTTGGCTAGCAAGAAAAAGGAGAAACGGGCAGCACACATGGAAACTACTATATTATTGGGGATCATGGGATGATGTAGGGACTACTATGATCATTCATTCCTTCGTTCCTTGCTAACCTTAAACCTTAAACCTAGGAGTAACCCTGTAATAGTGGTATAGTAGGAATATAAGATGACCCTAATATAATCCCTATATAAACCCAATGGATACCTAACATCATCCCTAATATAACCCTTATAAAACCCCAATACAACCCTAATATTATCCCAATATAACCCCCATATTACCCTCAATAAATCCTTATTATCCCGTTGAGTAAACCCCAAACCCTAAACCCTTATCCCATTGAGGCCCGCACTCTGCTGTTTTTTTGGTCGCTTGCTAAGGAAGCGGTGCAGGCGAACCTGGCCCCGGATGTTGTCAGCTTTGGATGCTTGGCCCCATCTTCTTGTGTAGCTTAGGGTTTGCAGTAGGGTTTAGGGGTTTGAGGTTTCGGTTTTCCGTGGGTGGATAAGGGGGGGGTTTAGGCACAGGGGTCAGCTCACCTAGAATTCGAAAGGGGTCTTGTAGGTTTCTCAGACATGCCCACGGGATGGGAGGATTTCCGACTTTTGGTCGTATCAACAGTGGGCCATGGAAAGTGTGCAAGGGCCCAGCAGCTCCGGCAAAATTAGTTTTGACGAGCCAAGGCCTCAACTTGTACATGGATGACCTGAGGTCCCAACCTAGCATCCTTTCCCGAGGGCAATGTAGATGTGACTGCTTTCATTGCTTACTGAGTTGAGCTTGACATATGCTACTTGTGTGGAGAAGGGCGAGGTCACGCTGCATGGCTGTAGGTGACATATGCCTGACATGCCTAAGTAAAGCCTGTAGACTGCAGAAACTCAGGCTTTGTCAGGTTCACAACCAGGGGATCTTCGGGCACTAGCCAGAACTGCTACACTTCCCAAGCAGCAGCCCTCCCAGATTTTGCTGTTGAGCAGACTACTATCCTTACTTGTCATACAACGGGTCGTGACGGCCATCCACCATCACCATCACGATCACCATGCTTGTTCTTCTACTTTACTGTTGAGGCGCAGCGGCATCTGCCTGCGAAAAGGGCGGTCACTGGGAGGGTGCCTGGTCACTGCTGGCAGCAACTAGGAAGCCCATTGTTACCCCGTTTTCCCCTTTTTGGACTCTGAGTTCATTTAAAATTTATAAGATATTCCATCAACAAAAAGTGCACCCTTCTTTTAATATGGTCACTGGACTGCCAAGGCAATGCAGGCTAGAAGCATCAAGCCTGACACAGCACCTCGTCTCCAAAAGCATGTTTGGAAGTCTCAAGACTCAGGCTTTGCTTTTTGTATACGAGTTATGTCGTGATATATGGGGACATACTGCTCACAATAATGGAGAATCGTACGGAAAAGAGAACATGAACCGGAAACTGCATTTTTATGCGGTGCCGGTACAATGTTTGACAAAGGGAGCCCCTGGCGCAGCACGTTCGGGTAAAGGACTTCATGCTGAGGTTCTGAGTAGCGCTGAGCTTCCATTCCTGAGCCATTCCTGGGTAGGGGAAAGCCCCAAGTCATAATCGAGCCATATGATATACTTAGGATATTAATTTGCCTACAGTTACTATGATGATAGTACTCGTGTTTCGTAATATACCTTCTTTGGAAAATAATCCCCATTACCCGCACCATAAGCCCCGCATGTTGAATTCATGTTCCATTTCTTGCCCATTCGATTCTCCACTATTGGGGTGGTGATATTCATTCCTACTTAAATACTTCCTATTTCATCCCTATTTAAACCTGTGTATTCCCTATGTACCTATACCCTACTTCTATAATCCCTTCGTGAAACCCATGTTATCCCTATATGTCTTTACGCCTATGCCATCTATATTCCTAGATTCTGCCTATCTCCACCCAGGTGGTGTGCAATGCGATTATTAGCGCCTTGGAGATGCTGGGCTGCTGCGAGTTAATTTTCGTCGTGGAATTTTAATCCCTGTACTCGTTTGACCACTTGCATTACGTAGTATATGTTAGCCCCTTCATAAGACGCGGTTACAGACAGTTACTTTAAGGGGGAAGGGCGCAAGTCCTATTCCCCCAGCAGAAGCTCATGATCCCCGGATCCGCTGTTGTAAGTATTCCGGGCTGTATTTTCCGCGTGTCAGGAAGGGATGAGAAACGGCTAGCAACCAGAAAGTACACCCCAAGGCCTAAACCCAACATCCCTACAAAGCCCCAGTTACCAATTCATGTTCCGTGTGCTTGTCCAGTTTATTCTCAGCTCCCTAAACCTTAAACCCTAAATCCTTAAACCCTACATCCCTAAACGCGTTGAGGAAGGGCAACCGCTGGATGTTGGTGCTGCAGCTGCTAGATTCCATGAAGCGCGGAGGGCCCGTTCCGGACTCGGCAGCCGGGCTTCAATTCTTGGTTGGTAGCGATCCCTTCTTGAGGTAGATACGTACTCGTCTGTGCGTGCACATGCATGTGTTCCCATACGTTTCTTCACTTACGCGTGCTTCTATATATGATTTACTTAAGATAGACCCACACATTCTTGTATACATGTACATGAGTTTACGCGCCTCCTTTTATTATGCGTAGGCTTTATGGTGGCTTAATGACGGGATGTCAGAAACATATCATATGCGTTGCACGGAGTCCTTCTGGGCACTTTATGGTGACTGTTTTAAGGCATGAGATATGATTTTGAAGTGCTATGGGTCCTGTGTCAGGGCCCGAAGTACCTTAAACCCTAAACCATAACCCTGTCAAGTTATGGGTCCATTTGGGTTTCTCCCGACTTGAACTCGGCAAGTTTCCACTTGGACGACTGACAGCAGAGGCCTGGCCAAGTTTGCGGGGCTCACCAGGGTCTACTAGGAGGGTTATGGGGACTTAGTAAGTAAGTTGTTAATGGAAAACAAAAGCTTCTATCTATCTATATATATACATATATCATTTAGGGTTTAGGGCTTATCGTCAGGGGACTTAGTAAGTAGGTTAGTACTTGCAGTACCTGTTCTCCAAGGGGCCTCAAAAAAGAGCTATATTCCTTTCCTGGGAACTGGTACTGTAAGGGGGAAGGGCCAAAGGATTCTTGGATGTTCTTGTGTAGGAGCCTGCATCATAGAAACAGAATTTTGCGAGATTACCTTCTTGTACCCAGAGAGGGGCTGCAAAGCAATCAACCTGGCATTCGGGTTGACTCCTGCAATCGTGCTAGTGGTAGTATAGTAATATTGTAGTGAGCACTTTTGTGCACATTTCCATTGCCATTCTGTTGAAAAGTATTGTTCTGCATTTTCTTGAACAACTGTCATCAATCTGCCGATCTTATCCAGCGTATTTGTAGTACCTCAGTTGACGGCAAAACTGTGGCCAGGGTAGTTGTAGCAGTGGTGAGCGGAGACAAGGATGCGATGATAATGATGCAGGCTTCAACCACAGCAGCCTCAATTAGCAACGGTAAGCTCTAGATGCTTTTCCAGTTTGTATGCCTGCAGCAGCCCCATGATCCCTCCTGTCAGCATTTACGAGAGTAGACAGGGCAACTGATGGCCCACATGCTACTGTCAGCACTGCCAACAGACCAGCCCTCACTGATACTGTTGTCGTCACAGTGCAAGGTCTCATACGCTGCCGCCATGTCGGCTTGTGACAAGGCTGCCGGGCCCTGATGCATGTCTTGAAATACGCAGACGTATATGCTTTCTTCCTGCGACTGCGGGTTTTTCTCGTCTTGTTTCACCCATCCGTGCTGACAAACCATCATCAAGTTGCGGATGACGACTTTTTTGTGGAGTTGTAATCCCTGCATCACAAAAGCTTAGTCCCCAAAACCGGACGAACTTGTCCTAGATTCCAGGATATTCCTTGCCTAGATGATCATGCGATCTGGGTACCAATGTACATTCTTGCAGCCATTGGCCGTCTGCGAGGGTCTTTGGACAGTCTTAAGAACTTAGCCTTGGGATTCAGAGTGGCCACAAGTGGCAATACCAAGCACCCAAGTGCAGTAGCTAATGCTGGAGCTATCTGCATCTTCAATTTGCGACAAAGCCCCGGAAGCCCTATGACGATTGCGAGCATTGGCCTGGCAGGCGGAAGAATGGCAGAGGGCCCTGCTATTGCTAGAGGAAGTCCTGCCACTCTCCGGGGCATCTTTGCTTGAATCACCTCACCAGGGTTCTAGCCTCACCCATGGTTGCAAACAAGACACCCTTCTTAGACAATTTGATAGTAAGCAATATGCAGATGCCCAAGAAGTCCTCCAGTTCCCATGCTCTTGTCCATTCCTTCATTCCAGCAAGTCAGCCAAGGTATGTAGTACCCAGATTGCTTTCAACGTTGCCATCAGTGCCTGTGAGAGAAGCCATGAGGTGACAATTGCTTTAGAGCCTTTCGGCAGCATAAGGCTCTGAACAGTTCATTACTATCATTATTGGCTATTATTTAATAGTAGTACCTCTAGAGCTACTATTATTCTTGTTGGTATTATTATAGTGCTGGCTTGACGCAATTCACGTCCCGTGCCTATGACTACCTGACCCTAATGGCCCTAATGCCGCGCGACTTTCTTGCCTACATGGTCCATTGAAGGTTCCGTTGAAGGTTTTCCACATGCTGGACGACAGGCTGCTGATGTCGAGTTTACACGGGCTCGCTCCAAGTACGAAGTCCTGATATATTTGCAGCCACGGCCCCTAGCATGGGACCCTAGCTTGGAAGGCCCTAGGGCGTTTCGTTGATCCTTTGAATGAGGCTCAGAAAGTAAGGCTCAACCAAGACTTGCTGAGGCTTTTTGACAAGATGCTCAGCCTGGGTCTTCAGGCAGAGCGCAATGGTCTCTTGATGGCAGTAATTGACCTGCCGTCATTGTTTGGTAATGGCGTGGATGCCATTCAGTAGCCAGTAGTGTGGCATGCTGGTGTTTCACTTTTTGGGGTGCTCGCTTGAAGCGCTGGCGGTCTCTCGCCCAGATAACAGGCGAGAGAGAGAGCTGTTGAGTAACAAGGCTCCAAACTCCAAACCCGAAAAAAAGCCGCAAGAACATGGCGCAGCTGGTCCAAGCCAAGCCCCAAAAATTTGCACACCCTCACGTTCCCGTGCATGCTGAGTTTTTCACAAGGCACCTTAAGACTACTGAGCCCCCATGCTCTCAGTTCTTGCCCCTCCCTCACTCTTATCACTGGTTCTCCACAAATCGCCACCATACCATCCTTGCGGAATATCCTCTACGCGGTCTTTCCCATCCCTCCAAACAGACATTGGGGCTCCTAGAAATCAATTATTAGGGCACTTTTTGGGGTACCCAGAATACGGAGAAGAGTAATATGTAGGGAAAATATTGGAATCCCTCCCAATCTATGGAAACTACCATTCCTCCCAGCCGTCCGATAGAGCTCTTTTCTAGGCTTCAACTGCGCCTTGCGCGCCTGCGAAGTCGCTGGTAACTGGGCTCGGGCGCTGCAACTCCTGCGGACCGCGCAGGCCGCTGATTTCATCATCCTTTTTGAGATTGGGAGAATGGAAAAGAAAATGGAAACTACTAGAATGGGATATATAGGGTATGTTTTGGGGTTATATTGGGATAATTAATGGAAAAGAAGATGGAAACTACTATTGAGGGTTTAGGATTTGACTTCCTTCTCTCCTTTGAGAAGTGCTTCGCGCTATATGGTCGAATCCCAAAAGGGGGACACGAATGTAGCTCCCCAAATACTATATTCCTTGTTATAAGTACCCCTGCAGTAGGGCGCCCAGTTGTTGCAAACTACTGGAGGTTGGGGGACATTTCGGAAAACTGCTTTGGGTACTCGCTGGTTCTGATAAGTTCTATAGGGACTCCCGAATCAAGAAATGCTTGTCTGTTTTGGTCGTCCTTATAACAAAGGCAATGCAAGACTGTGGCCCATATTTGGTTCCCCTCGATTCATGAAACCCCCTAGAATCCTGTCCCCCTAATATGAACCCCCCCCAACCCTAATATTAGATATCCCCAATATAGTATGATATACCACAATGGGGAGTATTTGATAATTATTAGGGGGCGTGGAGTATTTTCAATATTAGGGGGCGTGGAGTATTTTTAATATTAGGGGGAGGGGATTAAATTATAGCCAGCCTCAGCCTGACCACTTGAGGATCATGGGTGGGCTTCCGATTGAAAGGGATTGACGTGTCAGGGTATTAGACTACAGGTTCAGTCTTTTTTTCAGCAGATGTTGCACGTGGCTGGTTTCTGCACATGATGAGAAACTAGTAAATTCAAAGATGGAAAAGCGGGGCGGGGATACAATTGGTTTGTTGTTTGATATGCATATTGGTTTATGAACGTGTCGTGTTGGGGGGTGTATGGCTTCTGCTTTGCTTCGGCCACGCTCCGGGTCTTGGCGCGGCAGATGATGAGAAGCAGCTTTGCTCGATGTTTCCTCGGTTGGCTAGCCATGAGCTACCCAGCCAGCTATCGATCCCAGGATGGGAGAGAACACACTTCAGGCCTGATGTTGGCCGAAGCGGTCTTTCCAAATGTGACAGGCAGCCCTTATCGTTTTGCGTGTTAGTAGCGAATGAATGGATGGAGAAGAATTGGAGACCGTTATGTGGCGGGGGAGCTACCCATTCCCCCATTCCCCACGGGCACTCAGCCCTAGTGCTGCCCACCCTTCCTAAGACACTAGCAGATGAGTTCTGAAGTTTTGCAGGTGGTAGAACACAGAATATGAAAACCTAAGCCCTAACCCCTAAACCCTAAACCCTAGCAGAGAGCTGTGGCTGACAGACGGCGCAGGGCGATCTAGCACGAGACCTCACGGGCATTGCTGCAGCAACTGGGGCATCTTGTCTCCACGCGGTTTGCAGGTGAAGGGTTTGTCAGCACTCAATGGTTTAGGTGGGGTTGACGGCTTAGCGGCTTAAGGCTTCAGGGGTGATTCTGGCACTGGGTGGTTCAGAGTTTCGTTCGCTGACCGCAGCCTTTGAAGCAAATACTTCTGAATAAGCTCCCAAAGCATCGCTCAACGATTTGGTGCTGTCCTGGTCGTCCTTGCACATGGGTTCCAGGCATTGCTTGACCCATCTTGATAATTTAGACGTTAATCTGAGAGCTTTTCAACAGTGACGCCTGCACATCCCGTAACAGAGACTCCAACACTCCAAACGCCAAATGCCTAAATCTGCTTAGGGGTGGCGTAGGGCTTCGGGCCAGTCCTGGATGATTTCTGCTGCGTCAGTGTTGACCTATTTGGATTGCTCGTGCGCTGGTGGAGTTGCTCTAGCGCCTGTAGAAGCCTTGATCCCCCCACCCAAATTCCAGATTCATATTTCTCAAATGAATCCCCAGTTCCCCCCCCAAGACTGACCCATGACTGTATTCTCCACAAGGCCTGCTGTCGAAGAAGCAAGTGGCCAGCCGTTCCTCAGCTTCTGCAGCGCGCCGATGCGGCTGCAGTGCAGTGGTCAAAGGAGGCGCTGATTTGGGGTAGTCAGGGTGGCTAGGTTTGAGGAAGACTGTTCAAGCACAATTTGAGCTATTTGTTCAGGCTGTTGGGGTCTGGAGTCTTAGGCGGGCTGAGGGCTGTTTGGTGAAGTGAAACTGCAGAATCCATATCGCGGGTCATCAAATTCGTGGGCAATCTTTGGGCGCGCATTAGTATACGGCTTTAATCTTGAAGGTGCCCCAAGACAAAACCAAAATTCAGACAACCTCTGCATGTCGAGTAAACGTGATTTCTGGGGCGCATGAGTTGTGATGAGTTGCCAAATGGCACTTGGCAAATTGACAATGCGCATGAGGTTGGAACACTCTTCTAGAGAGGTTCAGAGCCAGCGAAGATAATGCAGATAGGGACAGAGAAGGGGTCGCTGACAAACTAGCTGTTCTTGCTTGAGTGGGCCCATCAACCCATCGGACGCCTGTTGGCGGCTAAATCCTAAGGAGGTGCGTTGGGCCTGAACGTAGCTCGTGGCGAGGAACTTCAATGCAAATCGCTGTCGCGTGAGGATTCCTCATACAGCAGGGGCCCTGTGGTCCTGTCTCCAGTGGCCCCCCACGTCCAGACAATAAAAGGAATGCACTAACACAAACTGCGCTTAACAGATGTTTCCTGGACTGTCCCGAGGCGCTCCTCTCTGCGAGACCGCTGTTATCATGTGCGGAGTGAGCGCAGTTTGAATTTTGGACCTGGATCAATGAAGCCCACCCATGTGCCCGTTTGACGATTCCACTGTAGAGACAAGCGTTGGTGTTGCAAGCAGTTTTCATTTTGAGCCACATGGTCATGCTCCTTGGCCATGGCACGGGCTTGCATGACGCAAGATGCGGAAAAATGGCTGCGAAAGGGGCAGGGTTCAATCTTGGCTTCAGTGGCAGCATGCGCAAGGGATGATTTGGGTGCGGACGCGCCCTTTGGAGGTTTGAGCGTTTGAGCCCAGCAACTAAGTGCTCATTCCTGCAACCTGACTTCCCATATTATTACTATTACTGTTCTTATCATTATAAGGCTTCAGGAGAGGTCTGTGAAAAAGGCAGATCAAGTAGGGCTGGTCAGCTAATGGGCCCGTCGGTTATCAGCCCGAAACGGGTGGATGTTTGGGTAGCCCATCTTGATCCACGTGTTGTGCTTGTACTCATCCATCCGTCATGTTCTGCTTTAAGGAAACGAGCAGAGAATGAAAGTTGCGCAAAGGTTTGCATGAAGCTGCGCACGTCAAGTTGGATTGCTCCAAGCAATAACCTCCATCTAGTGGCATCCGCTCATCAATAATTCTTGGTGCAAGTTCTGAACTGTGTCCCCAAGCGTTGAGCTCAGCCATTCATGAAAGAAAGCCCTTGTAGGAATTCTTTGGGAATTCCCATCACCCCCACATGATCCCTAGCCGTTGGGGTGCCCAATGAAATCCTCGACTTCCACTTCCTACAGGCTTCACGGCCCTAGATCCTGCGAAGGGGAAGTTATAGCCAGGTTGAGTTTACCTACGAGATCAAGGCCCATTAGCAGCCTAGAGCAGCATTTATGTTTATATAAGTACTTTCAGTATGATGGACACTAAAAACTATTGTCATCAATGATCGGTCCCTTTCAATGGAGCCTGAAGGGTAGGTTATCCGAGAATTTTCCAACTGGGGGCAGTACCCAGATGTAAGGGGATTTCTATTGCATGCTGTACTATTCTACCCGTAACTCCCCTTAATCCCTTTACAACCCCATGTCACCCATAGGCATGCATTTCAATTGCTTTGCGCCTGAGTGCCCCTGCAAGGCGATCTTTTGCTTCTGTTCACCGACGGGCTCACGGACAACCTTCACTGGCACGAGGTTCATGTAGGGTGTCAGGGACGAAGATAGCCTTAAACCCTTAACCCTAAACCCTAAATCAATACAGGCCTTTCCTGCGGTAACGGGTGAAAAGAGGCGCTGCAAAAAAAGAAAAAAAACAAGCCATCCAACCCATAAACCCTAAACCCTTATACCGTATACAAGCATGGAGGGGTCGTGTTTTGTATGTCAAGGAGCACTCCTTGGGACCTTAGCTTGCACGTTTGACCCTTAACCCTTTGGGAATCTCTTATACTCCTATCATAGGTACCTAAGGGTTATAGTCCCCCTTAAGTAGATAGAATATGGTTTTTGGGTATATTATAATATTATAATGAGATCCCCATATACCCCATATTCTATCTACTGAAGGGCGGACTGCAACTACTAGGCGCCGTCTTATGAACAGGATCCAAAAGGGACCTTGAGTTGCACTAGCCCCGCCCTCCCCCCCTCCCCCTAAAAATTGTCTCTGATGTTTTCTGATTCCTCTGAAGGTGGTGCGGAAGGTGGATGAGGTCTTGGAGCGAAAACTAGGCCTCTCTGCTGCAAAGGATTTGGAGCTCGCGGAATTTCAAGTGAGTAGTATTTTATTTGGGGATACTATGGTACCCTATATAGAGTAAGATTATATCCTCCTTTTGGGTAAAGTATTTTATATAAGGAATATAAAATACTATACCCAAAAGGAGGACATCCAAAAAAACGCTACTCAAGTGTTGTTTAGGTCAATCTTGTCGCCGCTGCCTATCTGTAGCACCTACGTCAGATGCCAGGCAGCAGCGGCAGCAGCAGCAGCAGCAGTACCAGCGTGGGGGGTGTACTATAAGCTCTACACCCTAACCCCTCAAAGGTTTCCATTTTGTTTTCTATTCCTCTACACCGTAAAACCCTAAACCCTCGCTAGTTTCCATTTTGATTTCCACTCCCTACATGCCCCTAGTGGGAGCAGCCTTGGATGCCTGCCAGGCCAAGGGGGGCATGCGGCACCTGAAGATGCCACTGAGCAGCAGTTCGGACGTTGATGTCCATTATAGCAAGCGGAGTAATGCCTGCATGCTGATATGAACGCCCCAGCACCCTGAGGTTTAATTGGCCCCCGCCCGATATACAGAGGTCTCTTATGGTGAGCTCAGCACGCTGAGCCTGACCCGTCTGAAGTATGCACGGGCACTCATACCAGCGCATGCAGAAGAACCCTACACCCAACCCTAAACCCTAAAACCCTAAACCGGAATGAACCTTGCTATGCCGTCCGAGCCATGCAAGCGGCAAAAAAACCCTAAACCCTGAAATAACTCCACAATCCCACTAGGTTGGTACGTGGAGATGACAAGTAAGAAAACTTCAACGACCTGGTCTTCGTATGTGATGTTCTATGGTAGTTTCCCTAGATGAGCCCAATATATTATCATAGGGGCACCCAAAAAGGTACCCCTAATTTTACGAAAGCCTCCTATGCGTTTCGGTGTACAAATCAAGAAGCATCATTCATGCCTTCCCCTACCACCCACATGCTAGTCCGGTGGCCCTAGATCTCCCCTTGATCAAGGTTATCTAAGGATATTTGTAGATGAGTTTTGATTGCCATTCCCAAGGGAAGTGTAAGGCTTTTGGCCCTCTGCGTGGGCTTCGGGTGTTGGGTGTAGGGTTATGATATGTATCGCCTATTCCACGGGCCCTCTACCTAGCCGGCGTCAAAGCTTCCTACCAAAGCAGCATGTTTGTGCTTCACTTAGTGCGCGGCTACACTAGTGGGCGCATAGGTATCACGACATGGGGAATCCTGGGACAAACCTGTACTGCAGAATCTTTGCAACGGCCAGACTTAGAGCCTTGTAGTATACTATACCTCAAAGCCCGATTCTGAATTCTAAGCCTGTAGGCCTGCGGAATGAAGCCTACACCAGACTACACTGCACCATAGCAAGTATGGGTTTCCATCAGCGCTCCTGCCCAACAATGTTCATAAGAAGTTGTAGCTAGCCTTGTACTTAGCCCATTTGCGCTTAGTTCTTTGTCAAGGTAAGTCTAACGACCATAACGTTAACAAACCGCCATCCTTACCTTTTCTACATACTCTGATTTCTTCTTGCAAGGCCCCAAACCATACAGAATTACCATGAATTACCATCCATGAGCCTCCAAGAATGCCGCTGACCCATCTGAGGTCGCAGAAGCCCTAGCCGCGATGGCCGAAGTGCGCTCCCACGACACGAAGGTAGGAAGTTGGGCTGTAGTAGAGCTTAGGGCCCCTAGCTACCTAAACAGCAGGTTACTGGGCTATGTAAGTCTAAGGTATATGGAACTCAGCTCCCATTATTTAGGTAACTGGACCCCTAGGGAGAGCTTAGGGTTCATGTGAGCTCTGGGGCGTGCAGTGGGGCTTCGGATTCAAGGTGTAGGGCCTACAGTCCCCCTTAAGTAGATAGAATATGGCTTTGGGTATATCATAAGATCCCCATATACCCCATATTCTATCTACCTAAGGGGGACTATAGGTCTATCAAATTCACTATCAATATTGTATGGCAGGCACTACTGCGTGGTGCGAGGTTGTGCCAGCATGTTTCCTACCCAGACGAGGGTCCATGTAGCTTTGCAGTATATACTTGGGGCCCTAAAGTAGTTAATTATATTTGAACCTCTGCGGCCCTAAGTCCCTAGGATGTAACTACATGCACCCTGTGGGCTCCAGGGCGCCTGGTCATTGTCAGACATGAGCTCGGATCTATGGTTAGGGTGTGGGGCTTTCTGCCTGTCGCAAAAACAGCTTGTAGGTTTAGGGGCTAAATAGAGCTTGGGGTTTCGGGGGTTCGCTTAGGGTTCCGGGAGTTCGCTTACACTGGTTCCTATGCAAGAAGACTCAGCTAACGCAATGAATCGCTTCCATTTCCTGACTTCCAGAAGCTAGCACGCCCACCAGCCCATGTGCCCTGTGCAACCCTGACAGCTTTTCCGCCGAAAGCCGAACTCTTGCCCCTAAGCTAGGGTTAGACCCGTACCGCGAGCAAGCAAACCCGATAAACCTACACGCCACGTACCAAGGGTGAAAGCCAAACAGCAGTTTTTATGCAAAAAACAACCGCACTTTTTGAGTCATTGCCATCATGGAGTCAGTTTTGGGTACGGCGGACGGATTCCCGAAATACTGTCTTTATTGGGGGGATATGGTATACAAGGTGGTGCAAGATTTCCCCGCATCCACAGTAGGAACCGCGATGTTGTGCAGCTTCTTGCGAGGCCAACACTCCTTTCGCACAATCGGCTCGCAGAAACAGGTGTTGACCTCGGTCGTAGAAGCTACCTACACACCAAAAGTATGTAGAATAATGGCCTGTTGGGCTACGTTTAGGGGTTTCGGGCTATTATTTTACCTACCATTGGGGTCCAGGTACTGTCAATAATAGGCCAAGGGACCATTAATGGGTTTTGGGGTTTGGGGTTGAGGGGTTTGGGGTTTTGGGGTTCCAGGGTTTTAGGGTTTGAGGGTCTAGGCTTAGGGTTTAGCCTAGTTAAGGTCGTATAAGCTATATACTGTCAAGCATAGGTCGAGGGACCATTAGTGGCGGACATTGGGGTCCCTAAAACTCCTTGGGACTTAGCTTGGACCTTTGACCCCTAACCCTTTGGGATTTTCTTATGTTCCTATTATAGGTACCTAAGGGTTAACCCTTAGTAGGGGTCAGATGGAGAATGGAATGGCAAATGGACAACAGAAACTCGCTACCAGGCTGACCAGGATTTAGAGTCCTGAGTTGTTCCCAACAACAATTCCGTAGAAGTCTAACAAATTAAAGCATATACCCCCAACCCCTATCCTAAGTAAGTAGTTCGGGTTGCATTCGGTTCCAAAGCATGCCCTGTTTTCTTTTTTCCTACGCCTTACTCTTCAAATCTAGCCTGGGCGAATCTACGGCATGGAGTTATGAGTTGAGTTCAAAAGGCCGTGGGAATGTAGATGGTTGCCGAGCCAGCTGTGTTCTTGAGGGGCTGGGGGTTGCCATGGCTTTGACAGCACAGTTTGCAGGTCCTTGCTGGGGGGGATGCAGTACCATGTCGCGCCTTCCGGGTTTAGGGTTCAGGATCTGAGTAGGGCTGCCGAATTTGATTTGGGATCTATGTTGATGAAGGGTCAAGAAGTCCTAAACTTGTGCATCGGCACAAGTCCTGAGACTTTTCCTGTCTTCGTAATAGACCGCAGACTAGCCCGGGTGGCTGTGAAGGAACCAACTTAAGTCAAGTTCCTTATCAGCAACCTAGTAGC
>CAJNIZ010011792.1:638-16584 GCA_905231905.1 Symbiodinium pilosum | reverse complement strand
TAGGGTTTAGGGTTTTGTGTTCCCGAAATATGCTAACATGGATATGCAGTGGCACATCAAGCCATGATTATTGTATTCCATCCTTGTTATAGTACATTCACCTAAGCTACATAACAGCAACCTTGATCATGCATGCCAGCAGATGGCGTCGCGACGTGTATCCCTGAGCCGAAAATGCTGAAGTCTAACCCTGTAGAATTTAATCCCTGATTCCAAAATCCTAAACCCTAATCCCAAAATCCTAAACCTTAATTCCGCGGTCCTAAACCCCTAATTCTAAAATCCTAAAATCTAGCTTCAGAATCCTAAACCTAAAACCCAACATCCTTAGCCCTGACTCCAAAATCTGAAGCCCTAAGCCCAACCTCAACCCTAAATCCCAATTCCTAGACACTAATTCCAAAATCCCAAGCCCTAATCTAATCCTGGTTCAGGCCTGGGTGCAAAATGAAGACAACAATCAAGGCAGGTGGAGTCTGTCTGAATTGTATGTTGCTTACCTCTGGGTCTCTATAACAGGGTTATAGGTGGTTATATAAAGATACGTGGCGTTATATGGGGCTATATAGGGTTATAAGCGATCTTACCGGTGGTAGGAGTCGTGTAGGGGTATATAACGATGTATTACTGATAAAATGGTCTATCGGGCAGTCCGATCTGTTTTTCTTTACTTGCCTCTGGTTAGCGGGGGCAATTTGTGGGTTTGAAGATGTTTGGGTTTCAGGGCTTGCTGTAATGGAGAACCGAATGGAAAAGAACATCGGAGATAGATGGAAACTGCGGCTTATACGGGGGTTTATAGGCCTTGCTTACGCTTCCCAGAGAATGAAGGCATGGGAAAGAGAATGGAAACTCTTTTTTTGAATTAAGTCCGGACCGGACTCCTACAAGGATCGCTTCCTTCATTCCTTGTATGCCAGAGGCAGCATTAAGGAAACCCCAAAGAAAATCCCATAGATGGGGCTTCTTAAGCCCTAAATCCTAAACCCTAGACCCATGTGGAACCTAAGGGAGCCTTAGCGAGGTCTTAGTGAGTCCTACCTTGAATGGATGACTTTATTTTCGGGTAACCTCAACACCCAACATCGGGACCCTATCGCTGTCATGTGAATCTAAGAAGGTTCAAACTTTGGGTTTAGTGGGAGTTCCAAAATCCCCTAATTTCTGCCATGATGCGTGCCCAAGACCAAACTGCTTCGAACAATTTGAACCTGGAAGTCTTGTTTTATCTGACCTCCAGCTCCGACTGTTTGTCAGATGCTGGATGCTCATAGGTCATGCCCTCCTCAAGTACGTACTTGAAGCCGCCCCTTTATAGTAGTTTCCATTTCTTTTCCCTTATTCTTATAATATCCCTATTTAACCCCTATAGAATCTCTAACTATATAACTTTTAGATACCTGCAAAATTGGAACGCCTGGCCTAGGGTCTTGAAGCATGTGCACCTTTGCAGGGCACCAGCAGAAAGACGTGACCATGGGAACCCTTGAGACGGCAAGTGCAAGAAAGACTTGTACACTCTCTTAGCGGGACAGGGTTCGGACCAGAATTAACCGGTGGTGTTTTTGCTGCACTGGTCATACCTGCGGAGCCGTGTGGGCATCACATCCGCTTGCTGTTTTTCTTTGCTTTGCTGCCCTGCCTAGACCTCGCATTGTCAACCCCAGGAGGTTGACATTCTGTTCAGCATTCCCTAGGCGTGCGAGACAGGGAGCTAGGTTCTGCCAAGACAGAGTTCAAGAAGAGGTCTAGGTATGGGCAAACCTGTCCCAACCCTGTGCCACACGGAGTCAGGCGAGGCAAGATGCCATGGTGCCCTTTTCCGGCACTTCTGGTACAGAAGGTATCCATTTGAAAGCTTCTGCTCCAACCGGCTTCCCCAAGCAAGACCAATGCCCCCGTGGGCAACTGAAGATGTTGATGTCATTGTCCTGGCCTGTGAGAGGTCTGTGACCATATCTTCTTGAGGGGAAACCCAGCAAGAAGAAACAGAGCCTTCCCGACCCGAATGGCAAGGGAGTCTCCTGGTACTTCTTGAAGGCAGATGCCAGCTAGCGCACTGTACCGATTCTCTGCCCCTGAGCATTGTGCTAGGCCATACAGGTCATTCTCCAAATTATGGGCACTTCATCCTTCAGAGTACAGCACCCAGTACTTGGAAATATCTACAAAGAATGAGGGGGAGAAGAACTCCGAGGATGACCCGTATGCATGCGGCCCCGTAGGCTTAAGACTTAGCTGTTTTCATGTCTGCAGCTTAAAGCATTCAGGAGCGTGTCGCCACGCTCGCAGATGAGGGCACATGCTCACGAGCACAAGCAGTTTTTGAGGTCCCCCTTAGTGGGCCAAGATGGAAGCGATCGTAGTCGGTGAGGGTTTGTTGCAGTTTCGTCTTTTCATGACCCGCGCCGGCAGCTTCCCGACGCGAAACAGGCTTTCACAGATCTAACAAAGATCATTGTTTCTTAAGAGTGCTCTTGACACAGCTTGACGAGCACCTTCTGATGGCAATACCCATCCAGAGTCCTGGAAAAATCCACAACCATCACGTTGAAGCCGCGGCTGAGCCCTCATCTCCTCCCCAAACATTGGCCCCCCTTGTGCATTTGTATTCCCAAAGTTCTGAAGGTTGGATGTGAAATAGCGGGACGGAGGGCGGTCGCAGATCTGCACCAGCTAAGTCCTTAGCTTAATCCCTTAGAAACTGAGACCGCAAACAGCAAAAAGCTTTACTGGGGGCTAGTAGGGAGAAAGGGAATATTCTCTCTACGCATCATATAGGGCTTGTATTTCTCTAGGCACCACAAACAAGAGGTAAGAACAGCTTTAGGGAAAGTACACGCTGAAGCCAAACTTCGGGGTTTGTTTGCAAGCCCTGAGCCTGAGAAGGAGGACTTTCCAAAACAATCCCCGCTAGCATGAACCCTCCTGATATTGAATATTTCCATTGTGGTCTACTATAGCATGTAAAGCATATAGGGAATATTCAATATTACGGGGGTGAGGCGGGGGGGTCTGCGCTCAGGGGGAGGGCATCGGCAGCATAATGCTCTAAGCCCTAAATCCTACACCCCCTAAGTCCTATAAATCCTAAGAAGGATCCTGGGACCCAGAATTTTGAGTTTGCAAGACCATGCCAAGGTGCTGACCAGTCCCTGGATTCCGACGCTGATTGGTGTCGACCCAATTCAACCAGCTCCAAAGCACCGGAGGAGGAGTGCTTCGGGTTGTCAGAGGGTTTATGTATTTGGGGTTTAGGGCTTTGAGGTGCTTATTTATAGGGGGTTAAGGATTATGTAGATACATATACACATATATACATTTAGGCTTTGCATATGGGTTCAGAGCTTTGGGATGGTAGGCTGAAGTACCAATACTTTGGCCCGTGTTTCCCTATGGTGTATAATTCTGCTCTATTCTGAAAAGAACTCTTTTTGTAATTGTTAATCTGACTTTGCAGGTTTGGGATGGTCTTTGTATATTTCGTTACATGGGAATTGAATTGGGGGGGCTTGGGGCAAGTATGATTGCTGCTGCTTCAAAGAGCGTAGCAGTGCCTATGTCCGGGTTGCAAGAAAGAATATGGGTGGTTCCCAAAGTTCGGGTGCCATGTGGTAGCCCTAGATATTAAGTACTGCAATATACACTATAACCAAAATGGGCCCATAACTTTGGGAACTACCCATATGCAGATCTTCAGTCACAAGGGCGGCTTTCGCTACCTAGAAAGCTGTCTAATCATCGGTAGTTGGCAGTAACAGATGGGGTTGTAGGAATCTACCCTTTCTAGCACCGATTGTGTTGATAGGGTGGCCTGGGGCCTAAATTTCTGCTACCCGTAAGGAACTGTTCATCGAAGCACTGCTAGTGACTACCGTCTTCTGAGTATCCACGCAAGAGTGAGCTCTTCACATTTTTAAGGGCACCCAGAACTGCGGTACTGCAAAGTATCACCATCTACCCTGAAGAGGGGCCGTTGCCCAGAGATTGTCAGGCGGTTTGCGGCCTGATCCGTCTGGCCCTCGCGATGCACAGCCCAAGGGGTGACTGTTTTGGTTGTTGTTTTGGCAATTCTCCATCCAGCGTGAGACTGCATGTAACTACATGTAGGAGCGTGATCTACTTGACCCCACCAAACGTCAAGCAAACCATATGTCTGAACGAGCGAGCATTTCGGACAGCGGTTGGGGTTATCTAGCTGCAACAAGTCAACAAGAGCGTTTGAACAGGCTTTGGCCATCTTTGTTTCGTGCTCTGTGCCACGATCGTTTTTGTTCTAGCTTAACGGTTTGCAGTGACAAAGTTGTCGTTGCAGCTAGCCTTAATGGTATGTGCTGTTGAGGCTTGTACGCACTGTTCTGCCATGCGCTGTGCACTTGTGCTTCTTGCTTCCGTGGGCTTTGGCAGGCGCAACTGTGTAAGGTTAAGATATGTTGCATTATGTTGCTGATGGGCGCAGTAATTCAAGCTCTCTCCTTTCCTAATAGATCTAGTCAGGGGATTCTCTGTGTTCTTTCGGGTAGTCATGGGCTTCCCTTTTTGAAGCCCAACAGGACCCGCTTTTCTTCATAGAGCAATGTGGAGATTAAACTATGTACAATTACCCTAAAGCTCCTCGGAGGGCCATGGGACACCTAGTAAATAGGTCAATTAATAACCCCCCCTAAGCCATATAACAAGCCCAATTATCCCCATAAATAGCCTACTTACTGAGTCCCCATGACCCTATACCTTAAGCCTTTGATAATATACAGTACTTTCCATGTTCATTTCCATCAACCTACTCACTACGTCCCCGAGTACCCTGGAGCTCATCTGTCCACCCATTTGAGGACTCCGGGACTCCAGGCTCAGGGCACCGCAAGCTCTGCAAAACTGATCTTGGGTCCCTTTTTTTAGGGCTCCCATAAGAGAGACCAAATCATTTGGTGGAGAACTTGGGGGACGAAATTTATCAAAGTTTGCTTTCAAGTCGTTACGAAGCCATCTTACTGCTCGAAAGGAATGCTGATGTCTAGCCTACAGTTGTTCTCAGGAATCACCTCTAGCAAACTCTAAGGTGCAGAGTGGCTGACGCCTCAGACTCTTCAAGACATTCGGGCTTTGAGATCCAGAGGTGTTGGCTTTGTGCTTTGGTCTTGAACACTTAAACCCTAAACCCTAAACTCATTATTCACTGCAGGCCAGTCAGCAGCAACAGCAGCAACAACAACAACCGGTGCTTGAAAGAGGAAAACTGTAGCAACCTTCGGTGAACGTGCGGGATGGGCTGAAAATGGTGTGCTGTGTGTGAAGCTCATAAGGCGATTCTGGTGGTCTCTATCCAGGATCATACAGGGTATATCTTGAGACTCCCCCTGAGCGCCCCGGTAGAATTTGGTAGTGATTATGGAAGATTGGACAGGGCATGCTTCTGCATCCAGGCACTTAACGGGATGTCCCAAAACATTGAGCTTACTCTTGTAGGATTTGTGTCTAACAGTTGCAGCACTTGGGGGCAGCATGGTGTCAGGCAAGAAGCATCAAGCTGCAAAATGCCATGTTGAAGATCACCCTAACCCTAGTACATAGGGGTTATGTAGGGATAAGGGAAAATGGAAATTACTATTTAGGGTTTAGGTTATACAGAGGTTATAGAGGCATAGTGGAAAAGAAAAGGGAAACCACTATTAAGGGTTTAGGTTATTCAGGGGTTATATAGGGATACTGGAAAAGAAAATAGAAACTACTAGTTAGGGTTTAGGGTTGTTAAGCGCCGTACCCTCTCCGAAACGAACATGGAACCTCACGTAGCCCGCACTTGCAAGTACGGTAGCCCAAACCCTAAACCCTAAAGCAAACTTGGAGGGTCATGGGGACTTAGTACGTAGGTTAGGATAACTGCGGCTATTATGTAGCTTACAGGGCTTATTAACCTATTTAGTAAGTCCGCATGACCCTTCAAGAGCCCGTGTGGAGTTCCATATCAGCGTGGGTGAGGGTGGGCCTCAACAAGCCCTAGATAGTCAGGTTTGAGAACCGTTACAGCGGACTCTTCCAGAAGGCCCTTTGCTCAGGGGCATAGACTTTAGGATTCAGGGTTATAGTCCCCCTTAAGTAGATAGAATATGGCTTTGGGTATATTAAAATAAGATCCCCATCTGCCCCATGTTCTATCTACTTAAGGGGGACTATACGAATTAAGGGAGGGCTTAGGGTTTGGATTTTGGGTTTGGCGCTTTGGGCTTAGGGCTCTGGTCAGGATTAGTGACCACAGCTAAAACAGCATGTTCGTCTGCTCACCTCTTGTTGCGAGGAAAACCACTAATCTTCTCAATTCCTCTGTATATGTTTTGCAAGGGGCTTAGTTGAGAATATTCAGAGGCGGGCTAGTTGCAAAGCCACTGGAACGGCGAGTTCTACCTCGGCCCTGATCTCTTGTTAGTAGGGATTAGTGGAATATGTTATATGGGGATTTGGGGTTTAGGATGGTTAGGGTTTAGGGTTGAGGGAATATTGCATTATAGGGATTATATACGGATTATATGGCTAGCAGCTGCATTGTGCCCAAAGCGGATTGATCGCCTCTGCTTCTCACAGCCTTCCAAGTAGTGTTGCGAAATCACGTAAGCGAGCGTCGGGGAACACATTCAGGATCATGCTAATCTCAATACGGAGTTCAAGGGCAGTTGGATGGGAAGACCTGCCTCGCATTTGGCCTATGTTACTCTTCTTGGCAGTCGTTGCAGGCTGACTACGGCCTGGCAAGAATGTCTGTGATGCGATCCGGGCAGCAGCGCTCTCAGGGAGTGGGTCGACCAATCCATCTTATTTTGAAGAGACACAGCACCTATTGTGCCACCAAACGACCTATAGGAATGAACTCAGGGACCCACTTCCAGCTAACTTCTGCTGGACATGCTTAAGATGGGGTTTCTCATACACCCAAGATCATAGTAACATAGTATTCAAGTTTCCGACATCAAGGGTAAGGTATCTTGTACTGGGGCCTCTCGTACCACAATGCCCTAGCTTTGGAAGTAGATGTTGCCACACCGCATTCTTAAAACTTCCATGTAAGCAGCTGAGAGAAGCAGGAGGAACCTCCAGCAGGCTATCACCCGAGAATATTTCGCGTGGTAAGGATGCACAGTATTCCTGCAGCAGCGTCACTGATATAATCTGCCATTACTGCCTACTGCAATCCTTGGATCACAGGACTCGGGGTGACTATGATATGATACCTCTGTGCAGCTTGCCGGCAAGCAGTGAACAGATTGTTGCCCCGTGCAGGTCGAGTGGTGGCTGGCGGAATTTTGTTCCGGCGTCCTTTCTTGGTTTCGAGTCCAGCACTTAGCCAGCTTCAGCATGTCGCAGGGCTGCCGTTAAATGAGAACTTGCCGTCATGCTGGAAGTGTTGGGGGTCTTCCGTCACCTTTTGCTTGAATCCACCTTAGCCTGAAGCAGTCAAGAATCAGCAGCACAGCCTTCTTGGAAGTTTCTGGGACACTTGCGGCACGAGGAGAGACACGGAGCGACCGCCTTCTCCCGCACTGGCGAAGCAAACTCAGACAAGGGTTTGAAGAATAGGGCTTTATGGGCGGCATAAGGTCCAGGGATCAATGTGTAGGCAATTTCAAATTAAGGTTGTGAAGCCTCTTTGCTAGCCACTGTTGCTTTTGAGGCACATTTGATGCACGGCATGCTGTAGACACAGAAGGATGTTGCAAGAATCCTATGTGTGAAAACTGACACAGGTGCTTCGAACAACTAATTGAAGTCCCGCTTATAGATCCTCGGTGTGCTATAACCCTTGTTGTATGGACCCCCAAAAAGGGACCTCTAATTTTGGAGCGCCTGCGCATGTCTACGCTCCGGGATGTAGGGCAATCGGGCTGGGCTTCACCAAATGCAGGAACAAGGTCATTCCTCTGTATTGAAAAGACCCGCTTTGGAATGACTAGTGTATGGGGTTTGCATTATACCGTAGCCCTTAGTCTGGGAGATCGCAAACAGGGTCCCTCATGTTTGGAAGCCCCCAAATGGTGCCGAAGGGACATCGAAAGTTAGCAGCCTTGAACCCTAAACCCCCTGAACCTTAAACTCCCCAGATCCTAAACCCTAAATCCCCTAAACCCTAGACTCCCTAAATCCTAAACCCTATAAACTCCCTAAACCCTAAGCTCCCTACATCCTTAACCCTAAACCGCCTAAACTCTCCAAGTCCTAAACCCTAAACCCCCTAAACCCTAAACTCTCTAAACCCTAAACCCCCTAAATCCTAAACCGTAGACCCTATGCTGGAGCCCAGAAGCTACTGATTGGGAAGGAAGCCCCAAGGTTCGAACGACTTAAACAGTAAGAAACTCGCGCCTGATAGTATTGATGTACAAACTTGAGTGCTTAGGAGGGTTTAAGGATATTACACACCTCAAATTTTTAAGGGTCTAGGGTGTGGGGTTTGGGCCTAATCATTCAGGTGCCGGAGCCCCGGGGTGTGGGAGGGGGGGAGTGATGCTTGGAGTGATGCTTATTGAAAAAAGGCTGTGAGCCTGAGTCTGTTGATGTTGGATGGTGGGCGCTGCAATGTCTGAAGAAGGTTCATTGCAAACAGCCTTTTTTTTTTCAATGTATGCCTGTGGATGCGTGGCAGGTCAGCTTGTTACCCAACTTATGCTCCTTATACTACCCCCCTCAGCATATGTGCATATACAGAAAAAAGGGGGAGTGTGTAGTGCTTGCGGGAAGCGATTATTCTAGCATTCCCTCGTTGCTCCTTGCAGCTGAAGCGTCAAGGGATGCAACTTGGGTTGACAACGGGTTTGAACGACATTGTCCGTGTTATACATGAATATACCTGTCGTCCCCCTTAAGTAGATAGAATATGTGGTATATGGGGATCTTATTATAGTATACCCAGAGCCATATTCTATCTACTTAAGGGGACTCAATAAATGTGATTGCACAGTGGCCTTCTTCAAGATTTTCCAAGTTAATCTGATTTCAAATTTCGAGACTGGGGGGAGGCCCGACTGCCAAGTCAGCTATCATCCCAGCGTCCCAAATCGACGTCAAAAACCACAGCGACCTCACCTGTAACAGCCTTCAGCGATCCCCCTTTTTGGGCGTTCTTGGACGTGGTGTTGCGTTCACATCTATACTAGGAGCCCACGTACATTTTTGTCTGTGATGATATAGGAGGGTCAAGATTATAAAGCTTGACCCGTATATTCAACCCCTGACCCCCCTGATACTAGATATTTCCTTCGTGGTGTAGTATAGGAAATTCGGGGGAACATGTTCTATCACGGCGGGAGTAAATGTTTGGATGAGGGGAGCACAAAACTTGTCACGCGCTGATGCTGCGCAGACAAGAAATGCACTTACAATTTTGAGAGATAAATAGTAGGTTAGATTTTAGATTCCATTCCTCCGATATAACCCCAACAAAGCCCTAATATAACCCATTATATTGGTTTCCATTTTCTTTTCCATTATCCCTATATGAAGCAGTTATGACCTCCACAAGGCTGAAGTTCTTCCGCGGTGGGCAGGCTTGAGAAGCATGGCCATGGATATAATCCCCCTTAAGTAGATAGAATATCGCCTTGGGTATATTATAATAAGATCCCCATATATCCCATATTCTATCTACTTAAGGGGGACTATGGTCCATGATACTCCCTTTTAGTTGTAAGCCCCAAATTACGGCTTTTCCAAAACGAGGTCTAAACATCCCTAAAGTCCATCCTGCGATACACATGCCAAACTGTACGCCCCATGTCGGGCGGCTTTCAATGTGGGATTATGTACGGACTTGCTGTAAGGATCCTTCATGAATTGGGTGTGCGGAATGTACATGTCGTCTTGTGCATGTCCACCCCACGTGTCCAACAAAATGACATCAAACTCTTCTAGGTAATGCAAAGCCAAAGTCACAAGCCGGCTACACTTGGAAATGCCGTCATGCTTGACACTTAAGTCCAAGCCTTTCTTGCAATTTAGCAATCTTGACCTTGTTGTCTACAATGGTTGCAATCCTCTTCACTAACACCTCTCCTCATCCCCTCGGGAATGTATTCTCCCATTATGATACCACTACATAGTCCGGAATATGGGGGAAACTGGGGGGATATGAATCATTAGGATGCGTGGGCTGGATGCAAGGTAGAGGCAGCAGCTTTAGTTTGAACACTTGACACCGCAGGCGCCCAGCGGTAATCTGTTGCTCGTTGGGCAGCCGTCGGCCATCACCAAGGATCGAAGGGGGAATTTATTAGAATGCAGTGCCAAAGGCAGAGGTAGGGTCCCGGGTAGTTGTCCAAGGGAGGTTTAGGGGGTACACCGGGTACACCCCAAGTAGGAAGACTCCCTCGAAAGAACTCCTGCAACAGGGAAACCTAATTCTCCAAAACTGCCCGGCGACTTCACTTGCTGGTTGTTAGTAGGGAATCTGGGAAAATATTACATATATAGGGGTACATTTGCATATTCCCTACTACCAACCAGTACGTTCAAGCGTAGACTGTTGGCTTTTGACTTGAGCTCCGTCAAGCTCTATGATGCGGTGAAGCGAAATGGAATTTGCCGAAAACATGAGTTGCCGTTATGTACACCCGAGCATTATAATCCTTGCCTTACTGCAATGTACGGATCCCCGAGAAGTTGAAAGGGAGCCCTGCAAGCTTGCGCAAGGATGATGGCGTGATTGGGCAATGCCTCTGTAGCCAAAGTGCACAGGTGGGCGCAGGAAGGGTACTTGGAGGGTCAGCGAGACTTAGTAAGGAGTTTAGTAAGGGGGATAGCTAGGGTTACCATATGGGTGGTAGGGGTTATTAAACTCCTTACTAAGTCCCCCTGACCCTCCAAGCATTGTGGTGATGGTGATGGTACAGTTAGCCGTTGTTTGGAGAGGAGCGTCGTCGATGCAGACCCCTTTTCAAATTTCCTATTCGTTTAGGGGGAGTGTGACTGTGGCTCTATGCGAAGCAAACACTGCCTCATAATCCAAGCCCAACGTTTCCAGATCCTTCTCAGCTGAGGGCGTTTCTCAGCACGATTTTTGGGTAATCCTGTAGGGAAGCCCCTACAGTCTCCTCATAGTCCCGGTATATCCCCAGAGTCCTTAAGGCCCATTAATGTTGAGAAACCCTACTTTCTACTCCTATTTACTATTACTATTACTATACCTAGTACTAGTATTATGATTGTTATTACCAATCCTGTCGGTATTGAGCCAGGTCGGCTGTGATACGACTGCGGAAAGCGCTCAGGCACGCCAGGTTGAATCAACGCAAGTTATTTCGGTGAATTTATGATTTTGGGTCCACGGGTGTCGGGGTTACAAGTATGAGGGCTTAGATTGCACCATTATAGAGATCCCTCCCATTGCCTGATGACCACCAGCAAGTTGAAGGGCTTGCCTTCCCCATAACTTCCTTGAAAAGGACAGTTGATTTCGTAGGGTTCCCTTTAGCTTCCAGTTGAGTTGGGAGGACAGGGTTTCGGGTTGCATTTTGTGTTACCCACGTAGCTAATCGTTCGGGCAGGGGGGAAGATAGCCCTCGCTTACCTTACCCTCCAACGTTCCCCCTGAAGTATGGTTTTTGAGGAGAATCAGCTATGTCAGGGGGCAACCTGGAGGGAGACCCATGCTTCATTCCCTACTAGCCTGACTAGCCTCTTGTAAGCCTGCTTGCGCAACGTAGGCCGCACAGCTTTCGCGGCATTCTGCCTGGCATGAAGCTCAACAAAGTGCGTATGCAGCCTATGAGGTCCTGAATTGCCAGGAAAGGGAGGATTTCATTTTAGGTCGTTTCGTTTAATCAAAAAAATTCTGCCAGAGGGCCCTTGACTTACTGGCGATTGATAGGAATGAAGGAATGGGTTATATGCTTGGGGGATTGTATGGCGACTGCTGTAGGGGTCAAGTCCTTCCTTCCTTGTTTGCGCGCCATCAGCAAGTTGATTCTGCATGTATGAAGCACAGCTTCGTGATCAGCATATGTGCAAACTGCGCTCGTTTTGATTGGTTTGTAGTTGACCCGATTCTGGGAGTCTGAATACACGGCATCAAATGGCGGAGTTCATGGCAAGCCAGGTACCTAAATCGTAGCTAGCAGGATACTTGGGTTTTCTTGCACCACATGAAATACTCTATACCCCGGGAGCTTCAGTCATATGGGGTTCCTATGTGGGACAAGATCTCGGCCATCCACCGTACTTGCGCACCTGAAAGATATGTGAGTAGTATTTTATTTGGGGATACTATGGTACCCAATATAGAGTAAGATTCTATCCTCCTTTTGGGTTTAGTATTCTATATAAAGAATATAATCTTACTAGGTTCAACCACCAAAAAAACACTACTCGTGTGGCAGATGCTCTGCAAGATTGTGCGTCAGCCACAAGAATGAGGAGCTTAGGGAGCTGGCACCAAACATCTACCATGTTGACAGCTCAAGCCAAAAGACACATGTTCGCGCAGAAAACATGACTCTGACATCAAGTCTAGCGGCACTGGCACCTGCTGCAAAAATACCACCAGCAGCTTCGGTGCAGTAGGAATGGTTACCAAGCTAGAAAGGAGGCAAAGGCTGAAGATCATGACATTGCTTTTTAATGCTAGGATTTCAGGAGATCAAGCCAGAAATTCATTCAGTGCTGTCGGCATCTGTCGGCCGTCAGCCAGCGTAGCACGGCCATGGAGCTGTGACGGCGCCATCAGCTTTGATCCACTCAAGTGGCCCGTCCGCGAGCAACGGCTTAGAATTTTCTGTTGATACCGCTGCTGCTGCTGCTGCTGCTGCTGCGGCTGCTGCTGCGGCTGCGGCTGCTGCGGCGGCTGCTGCGGCTGCGGCTGCGGCTGCGGCTGCGGCTGCGGCTGCTGCTGCTGCTGCTGCCGCTGCTGCTACCGCAGCTGCTGCCGCTACTGCTGCTGCTGCCGCTGCTGCTACTGCCGCTACTGCCGCTGCTGCTGCTTCTCTAGGTTAGGTGCTGCTGCAATTTCTTTGAATTGTACGTCCTGTCACTGCTGCAGCAGCAAGTGGCGCACCAGCTGCTGTTACTTGCTGCTTTTACTTCTTCTTCTGAGCATGTCAAAGCTTTCTTGCAGTGCGCTGTGCTCATGCAGCATTTGTGTCAGTGATGGGGTCAGGCTTGGTAAGGAGGGCGGCCAAGGCGGGCTTACGAACTTACGGCCGGGTACTCACCTGCGTCAAGAGAAAGCAGGCAAAGCTCTGAAATCTTGACCGTCTACCTACTGCTGAGAGTTGTAGTCCTGTATGTCTCAGTACATGCTATTGCCAGTGGATGTCAACAACGCGGTGAACGTTGCCATTGCGTCTCTATGAAACAGCTATGCCAGTCTGCTGTATTGTATTTGTCCTTGGGGAGTGGCACTCATATTTGCCCTGGTCTCCTTTGGCGCGCTTGATGGAAGTGCACCGTGGCGAGCAATAGCTGCCTGAAGCAAACAGCCGCCAACCAAGGTGCACTCGTTCTTATGACGAGCACGGTAACGTCCGCAACGCCTGCCAATGAGTCAGGACAAGTGCAAGGAGAGTCTTGCAGAGTGTCGCACTAGACCCTCAACCCTAAACCCCAGCGTTTCATCGGGGCGAGTCGCGAAGGTTGTGGCTTGCAGCCAACTCCCGGATTCCCCGCATGCGTGGCTAGCTTGGTGTAGGGCATAGTGTTCATCATGCATGCGCCCAACAGATTGCAGGCACAGACCTTGGCTGCAATTGCTTGACAGCTCTCACCATGGTGTCACACAGACTTCCTTAAGACAGGCCAGGTGGATTTGGCACGTTGTGGCTAGGAGTTGGACGTGCATCACGCAAAAAAGTACGAACCAATGCCCCCCCCCCCCATGTTCCAAATAATCTGCGAAGCCCGCAGCCGTTGTTGGCCTCAGATCAGTTTCCACGTTTTCCGACAGTGTCAGGAACATGTTCGCTGTTTTGCGTCATAACAAGGAGGCACTTGTAATACATCATGAGCAACAGCTGTTGTAGCAGTTCTAGCAGGACTAGTAGCAGCGCAGGTTTCCTGCAGGCAGATAAATATCAGCATGCATCCACTGGGCTCGGTTTCCGGTTGCTGCCGCCCTGTGGCTTTCGCGCCAGCAGCGGGAAGCCAGAGGGCGCCTTGGGCGGCTTCGCATCGAGGCCGACGTTGTGTTCAGAAGCGACAAAAGGACAATGACAAAGTGACAACTGCAACAACAACAACAACAACAACGTGGAGACCCCCCTTGGGGCGGACCAATCTCAAAACAAAGGTCTGGGAAATGGAGGGCCGCACTCTCTCGGTGGCCACTGCTTCGTAGAAGGAGTATACTACTGTAGGAGTAGTGGGAGGAGGATTAAGAGTAAGCGTAGGAGACGAAGAAGGAGGAGCAGGAGAATTTTGATGTGATTTCAAATGCCAGCTCCCATTTTTACGGATTCTTGGGCCGAGGCTATGTCAAGAAAACCATAGGACTGCAATAACATCAATTGTTGAATCCCAAATCTTGGGATTTTCCCTGGCCCAGGGAATTTCATTATTAACACCCCCTTTACAAACATGATGTGGACACTGCAAAAGAATACTAATGCAGGACGGGCTTTGCTGTATGGCTCCCCGCCAAACAAATTGAGTGGACTTTCTCTAGTCAGTACCCCTGAACAACTTCGGGGACTTCGTCTGGTGGTACTAGTAGTACGTACTAGTCCTAGGACCTATACCATTGATCCCGAGAAACCTGAAGCTATTCCTCCTTATTATCCTCTTCCAAACTTAGTTTTTCAGCCTCAGGAGTACAAATTGCTAATTTTGGCTCGCAAGCTTGCATGACCGCCCGCATCAATGTGGGGATCATGAATGAGCCCGAAAACAGATCATCAATTATGGAACTCAAGCAAAAGCCAGTCCCGAAATTCCGATTCTAGTGCATTGGAGTCTTTATTTGGATGCCGCTGCTTATGAACACCACCGTTTACTGTAGCGCTTGCCCAGCTATACATATGCCATGCGCTTGGGAAGGACCAAATCCTGCGGCAATCGTTTGTTTTGCTGCTTTCTTGGCACCCGCCGCGGCGCTGCGTAGAGCACGCGCAGCTGGAGCCACCACCGCAGTTAGATGGATCCCTAAACCCCAAAACCCAAGACTTATTATACAGAATAATTTGCAGAGATTCCGCAATGGTCATCCAGGTTTTCTTTTGGATCTAGGATCCCTTCCGCGCTCTTCAGCACAGCTGCAGGTGCCGTTCCTGGGTTGCTGTCAAGGAACTTAGCTTAAGTTTCCATAATCTGGGTATATAGTGAATAACAGGGTTTCCTTATTATAGCAACTGAATTCAAGTTCCTTAGCAGCAACCCGGGTTCAGTCATTTTATTGACTTCTTGCAATCGTGAGCCTTGTTAGGAGGGCGCGCTGCATCTACAACAGCAAATTCTGAAATTTATTGTCCATTTGATTCTCGATTATTGGGCCCTATACTTGCCTAGCGCTCACGGTATTTCTGGAAGGAAGGAAGGAAGGAAGGAAGGAAGGAAGGAATGTTTACTAGGTTATTAGGGAGCGCGGAGCCCAGAGGGCATAAAGTCCGGCAGGGGGGCCCAGAAGAGGCTTTGGGACAGATTTTGGGGGCCTGGAGCTAAAAGGCCCAGAACAGGGTTCTCGGCCCGAGAAATGGAAAGGGTTTCCTCCCCCCAAACAATAGAATCCCGAACAAGGCGGGAACGGGGCACTTGGCCGGAGGCCAAGAGAAGAATAACCAAAAGCTGCAGCTGCGGAAACACATCGAGTCGATGGAGGGCAGCATCCTCCCGATGCAGATCGGCAGGGGACGGCAAACCTAACAGAGGACCATAACCCAAGATACCTCCCAGCACCCATTGGGTCATGGCTGTGGTTACATCCCAGGCACAGCATTTGGTTGACAGGCGCAGCGTGTGCCTGTCTGAGGGAGTGCCA
>CAJNIZ010011791.1:0-10597 GCA_905231905.1 Symbiodinium pilosum | reverse complement strand
ATAGTATATTTGTTATCCAACTGTTAGTGAGCGGGGGGCAGTACCCAACCTAAAACCCTAAACCCTAAACCCCTAAACCCCTAAACCCTAAACCCTAAACTCCCAAACCCTAAACCCTAGACCCTAAACCCTAAACCCTAAACTCCCTAAACCCTAAACCCTAGACCCTAAACCCTAAACCCTAGACCCTAAACCCCTAAGTTGAGAGATTCAGAGTTTGTGGTCACGCGGTTTAGGGTTTAGGGTTTAGTTTTTTTGGTGGAGACTGCCCAAGGACCCGGCGTGGTAGTCTTTCCCGGCCACGGGCCCCAAAGAGCTTGCATGGACCTCAAAACCTGGAGCATGCTGCGCATGGGATGTTCGCGTAGTTCAGGGCTCAGCTTTTGGGATTTAGGTAGGGTTTAGGGTCTAGGGTTTTAGAGCTAGGGGTTTTGAGGTCTGGGGCTAAGGCTTATCATCACAGTCATTGCCATTAGTCATTATGGTTTTCACTCCTCATAAACCATCATCGTTCCTTCACAGTAGATATTCTCATTCCCACATGGGCACATGCCAAACCCTGGATTAAACCCTGAACCACCCTACACCCTAAACCCCCGATACAGTCTTCCCTAAACCTGCAGACTTTACGCCCTAAACCTGGGTTGCTGTTAAGGAACTTGAAATAAGTTACCATAATGGGTAATATTGTACTTAATGCAGTTTCCCCAATATCGTAATCTAAATCAAGTTCCCACTGCAGGATCATCGCCATCATCAAGCGGGCCGAGCAGATGTCGTTTGACAAGCCTGCCGTCCCTCGACCAGACAAACTGTGCAGGGGTTTTGGGGTTCCCGCTTCGGTGGCCCATTAGCCCACAGACCTAAATACCTAAACCCTAGTCCCTTACCCTAAACTCTAAACCCTACACCATAGGGTGCAGGGTAAAGGTGCAGGGTATAGGGTGTAAGCGTTAGTGTGTAGGGTGTAGGGTGGAGTTCAGTTAAGGCGCAGGGAATCCTACAACACGTCAAGCATGCGAAGTAGGAAGCATTGAATTCGGGTTTAGGTTGGGTACTGCCCCCGCTCACTAACAGTTGGATAACAAATATACTATGGTTATATATAGCCCTTAATAGGACCCCTAATATAGACTGTTACTGGGTGGGAGCAGTACCCAAGATTTAGGGTTTCAGGTGTAGGGTTTAGTCATCGCTGTAGTTCCCTTCTCGTTTGCATTCTGGCTCACTTTCCTTCTTCATAAGCTACCGTAAGTCCCAAACCTGAGCCCTAAACCGTTAATCTTCTCTTAGCTTCCACTGCCTGAGTCAAGCGCCCAACAACCCTAGGGATCCTGAGGATAGAGAGGCGATGTGAGCTATATTCTAAACTCCTCAAAGGAGTATAGGGGATTATAGGGGAGTATGATAGGGGTAATTAAGCGGTTTATTAGGGGGATACTAGGACTCCGGAGACCCATGTTCGAATCCTAAGCATGAACCGCATGTATCATCCACGTAGCGCCAAACACAAATCTCTGGCAGCACCCTCCTAATTCTTAAAGGCCCAAAATCCGAATCAGTAAACCCTTAGCTTTCAGCCTGACGCCTAAGCCCTTGACCGTAAACCCTATCTCTGAAGCCTAAACACTTATCCGTTAGCCTTAAAGCCCCGCACTCAAAACCCTTGCCTGGGCCTGTACCGTCGATATCAGGTTCACAGTAAGAAACCTGATTTTAAAAACACAAATATTAACACAAGGAGTTTTGAGTCCCTTCAAGGGGAATATGGGGGTTGTATAAGGATGTATAGGGTTCTGGGAAAAATGCTTGATGGAGCAAATTTTGGACCACCTATGGACTCTAAACTACTGTAATCTCCAGGGCTTTAGGGATTTAAGGTGGTGCAAGATTTCCTCCATCAGCAGTAGGTATAGCAGTACTACTAGCGACAAGAAGTTGTTTGTGAGTCTTGTGGCTTGAAAGGTTTCGTGTTTGAAGGTTTTGGGGCTTGTATACCCCCAGATGGATGACAAGCGGCGATGGGTCCCCAAAGTGCCATGGGCGTGGACGTTCCCTAAACCAGGAACACCACCAGACTATGTATTTCACTCATATAACTTTCTATGTGTCCTTTAATATGTTCCTTACATATCGCCAATCCTATATATATATATATATCTCAAATGTATCCCTTTTTGGGTTGAGGGTTCAGGGTGTGGGGCTTAGGGTGTGCTTTTCGTTTGTTTCACTTGCTGATGCTTGAGCAGAGTAGGGTGGATTTGTATACGGGGCCCTTTAGAGCTACTTCCTCTAAACCCGAGGCCCTAAGCTCTGAACCCTAAACCGTAAACCGTGTGCCAGACCCCAAACCGTGTACCCCTATTCCCACAAGTAAGTCGAGGAGCATTGGAAGAGGTTCGGTGCTTTGGTTTTGGGAGGATAGGAACCTGAGGCCTCTCAGTTTAATGGAATTCAGGTTTTAGGGTCTCGGAGTTTAGGGTTTCAGAGTTTAAGGTGTAAGTTTTAGGATTTGAGGGTTAAAGGTATAGAGTTTAGGGTTTTAGGGGCTTAGGGTTCAGGGTTTTTGGGCTCCTTGAGGTGCTTGGCGCTGTCGTGACTTAGGTTTAGGGTTTAGGGCTTATAGCTTGGGCTTCAGAGTTCTGGGGGGAGGGTTGGGTTGATGATTTTTCCCAGTTCCAGTTGAGCTGTAGTTTAAACTCCTGAAAGTGGGGTATATATGGGATGATATAGGGGAGCATTGTAGGGGTAATTAAGCGATACTCGGAGTCTAGACTATATGGGAGAACCCCAAGCCCTAAACCCCAGATCCTCGAACCTTCGACCCAAAGCCTCCAGGCATTAACTCCTGTACAATCCCTGCGAAATCTACGCCTCGAAGCCGCACGAGCTGGATGATCTGTCTTCCCTAACCTCCCAGCCCGGCACCTGAATCCCTGAACCCTGCATCCAAATACCCTCAACTTTAAGCCCTGCCCCAAACAGCATACCCTACACCCGTAGCCCTGCACTTGCACCCTAAGTCCTTCACCCTAGCACCCCAAAACGTACATCCTACACACTGAAACCCACACACTGTCCCCCAAACCCAAAGCTCTAAGCCCTAAACCGCAATCCCTAAACCCTAATCCCCAATGCAGCCCCGAGCCACAAAGGTCCCGAGCTGTCATCCAGATCTGCAGATCAAGGCACTGGAGGCCCTTCTTGGGGTGCTAAGGGTTAGGGGATTAGGGTTTAGGGTTAAAGGTTTAGGGTTAAGTTTTAGGATTTAGGGTTTAGGGTTTAAGGTTTAGGGTTTCGGGTTTAGGGTACAGGACTTAGGGTTTAGGGTATAGGGTTACGGGTCATCAAGGGGAGGGTGTATAGGGCTTAAGGTGGTTTGTCAAAAAGTTAAAGCAGTCGCCCTTACCACAGAGCTTGTTATTGAAGACCGACCCTCAGGGTTGCTAGAACGAAAGATCAAATCCTTTTTATGCCTTAGGTGTGTTCAAGGGCCAAACCCCAAACCCCAAACCCCGAACCATGTTTTAGGTCTTGGGATTGCCGACGCTATCTTACACCTTCAACTAAACCTTAAACCCTGAACCCTAAGTCCTTTACCTTAGGTGGTGGGTGGTCCTCCTATATACCTTAAACCCTAAACCCTGAACCCTAAGCCCTGAAGCCTAAGCCCTAAGCCCTAAACCCTAAACCCCTAAACCCTACACCCCCTAAACCCAGAGACTTACCGAGGCTCCAGTCACTGTTTTTCTTCCGGTCCTCCGGGAGGTCGTCAACCCAGAGGAGGCCCAGGTTTAGGGTTTAGGGTTTAGATAGGTTTAGGTTTAGGGTTTAGATGGGCTTAGGGTTTAGAGGTAAGGTTTGGGGTCTTAGACCTCAGAGTCTGGGGATCGAGGATTCAGGGTTTAGGGTTGAGGGTTTGGGGTCTTAGACTTCGGCCCCAGAGTCTAGGGAGTTCGGGTTCAGGGTTTGGGGTTTGGGGTCCAGGGATTTAGGGTTCAGGATCTCGGGTTTAGATGGGATTAGGGTGGAGGGAGGGCTTATACAGAGAGTGTTGTTACTGTGTGGATCGAAGTTCCAGGCCTAAGCCCGTCCGCATTGTGGGTTTATGTTATGATCGCACTGAGGGCTTTAGGACAAAAGCTAGGGGCCCGACGTTAGGTCATGAACCCTTGAAGCCCAGAACCCTAAACCCTAAGCCGTTTAACGATAGGATTGTTGAATCATAAACTCTCTAATCAAGTCCCCTAAAATCCGTAAGCAATACACGCTAAGCCCCCAGAAGCGCTTAAATGATGTCTCGGTATTCGAAGGTGCCTGCTTTAAGAACCATGGTGGCGCAATGCAGCCATGCACATGGGGGTTGTTCTAAAAGGTCCTTGTACAAGAAGGGAGCGTTGGGAATGCATTTCCTTAAAAGAGGATCCCAGCCAAAACGTAAACATACCTCATGGCCATTTTGGGAAGAGGATTTTTTTTAAGAACTGCGGTTTACGGTCTTGGGATTTGAGGCTAGGGGATAGGGTCGAGGCTCAAGGTTTGCTTCCTGGTGCTTAATTAAAGGGTAGTGATGCAAATCGGTGAGTTTAGCCTTTATTCCCAGTTCTTGAGCTTCAAGGATTAAACGTTTAGAAAGCTGCTTTTCCCCGCATTAGGACGTTGCTATTCCGCTGGACTTTTTATTCAGAACCCTAAACTTAAAACCCTAACCCTAAACCCTAAGCCCTAAACCCTAAGCCCTAAACCCTAAACCCTAAGCCCTCAGCCCTAAACCCCAAACCCTAAGCTTCAGGGCTTCACTCCCAGGTGGCTGTTTACCGGACGCAGGAGGTACAACTGGTCCAACTGCACCCTGCACCGGGACCTCCGGACCCTAAACCCTAAACCCTAGGGTTTAGGGTTTAGGGTTTTGGATTTAGGGTCTCACCCCAAGTCCTAGGCCCCGAAGCTTTAAACCCTGAACCCTAATCCCAGGTGGAAAAAGTTCTGTTAAAGCACAAACTTTTGAAGAACCCCATTTCTAAACACCAAAACCCTACACAATCCCTAATCCCTTATCCCTAAACTCTCAGACCCTGAGCCCCAAACCCCATTTAATCCTCAATCCTTAAACCCTAAACCCTAAATAGTAGTTTCCATCTTAATTTCCATTATTAAATTCTACAGACCCGAAGCTGGAAGAAGGACCCAGTTGAAACAGCTCCTGAAGCTATAAGCCTCTCCTGCCTCCAGGAACGTGGGCTGGCGCCATCATCAGCTCTTCCACTACAAGGCTAGGGTTTAGGTTTTTACGGCTTAGGGTTTAGGGTGAAGTTAGGGGTTGCTGTACCTGTTCTAGGCTTCGGGTCGCAGTGTAGGGCTTAGGATTTAGGGTTTCTAGGGTTTGGGGTACAAGTCTAGGATTTTTCAAGGCTTGGGGTCTAGGGTTCTAGGATCTAGCGTTTCGTTTCAGGGTTTAGAGGTTCCATGGCGTCTAGGCCTTCTAGAGTTTCTTGGGCTTGGAGTATAGGTCAAGGATTTTTCTGAGGGTTTCTAGGGTTAGGGTGTGGGGTCGAGGATTTCTAGGTTTTAGGGGTAAGGGTCGAAGGTTTAGGGTTTCCGGGGTCTAGGCTACGGCCCAATGTTTTGGGGGCGAGGTTTGGAAGGTTTGGAATTTTCAGGGTTTGAGGTTGAGTGAACCAGAACTAAGGGTGTTGGGATTTAGGGCTTCTATAGGACACAAAATGACCAAACATGGTCGTCGAACAAATGGATTCGCAGGATCGGCCCCTCGTACTTTGACTTTTCATCTGCACCTTGAGCCCGGAACCCTAAGTCATACATCCGATACCTTAAACCCTATACCTTAAAGCCTAAACCCTACATCCTAAGCCATAGGCCCGTAGCGCCAAACCATACATCCAACACAACGTGCGCAGCGCAGCGCCCAAGCTGGCAAACCTTGCGCCACCTTTCCACACGGCTTTCGCAGATGAAGTGAAGCCTTGCTTTTTTTCGTTTTAGGGTTTAGTCCCAGAGTTACTTCAAGAGGGTCTACAGGGCTATATAGCACTCTTCAAAATCGAAACCGTCTGAGCCGTTCCTCACAGAATCATTAAGAAGAGGGATTCCTCTTCATTTCCATGCCCCTGACATGAAATCTTCCTTACATATATAATCCCCCTTAAGTGGGGTATATTGGGATCTGAGTATAATATACCCAACGCCATATTCTATCTACTTAAGGGGGATTTTAATTCTACTACACCACGAGAGAAAGATTGAGTATTAGGGAGGTTTTCATATTGAGCTATAGTCTAAACTTCTTACAAGGGGATATATAGGGGACTATACAGATAAGTATTATGAGGGCTCTAAAGGGGGGGTCATGAGTTTGGACTATAACCACAACAATCCCCTATATAATCACAGTTTCCATGTAATTTTCGATTTTCCATTTGATTTCATTGTTGAGCGGCGCTTCTCCAGGCGGCGCGTGCATGAAAACTTCTGAGCGTGGCGATTTGCCGCACTTCCGTTGGCCAGATCGCATTTTCGCTTTCTTGCGGCACAGAAAGCCTGGGAGAATCTGAGCAAGCCTTGGTCCGAAGTGCACCTCATGGCCAGATCTTACTGGCGGCGCCGCGCAACACTTCTGCTCCACGATTTGGAGCGCCAGTTCAACCACCAGGAGGTGGTGGAGCGCGACCTTCGCGAGCGCCTGGCGGAGGCGCGACGACGCGCCCGCCGATTCCTAAGATCAGAGCTCTTCTGTGGAACGTGGGGGTTGGGATGCTGTGTACATGTACATGTCTTCTCCCCTCAGGATTGCTTTTTATACTGTTGATTCATGAAAGCCTGCACCACCTTAAGTCCCAGGAATTCCAGTAGTTTAGGGGCTCTAAGTGGTGCAATGCAAGATTTCCTTCATCAACAGTATTGTAGCCCTAAACCTAAACCCTAAACCCTAAGCCCATGCTAGCCACCACGGCTCAGTCAGGTGGACAGGTAGGGACATGCTGCCATTTTTCTGGAAAAGAACACCTCCAGGTGGGTTGCTCCGAGGATGTCGCCCCATGTAAGGCTAAGGTATGGTTGGTATAAGGCTATGGATCTTTATGGGGGTTTCCCAAAATTAGGGGTACTTTTTTGGAGCTCCCCATCATAAGGGTTATAGTATTTTGGGGTTTATTTTTGGGTCCCCCTATTTCTGGAAACTACCATATGGGGTGTATGTAGGCCTCTTATATGGCTACCCACTTAGTAGCGGCCCATCTGGGCCTTCCTTGATTTGGGGGGTCTTCTATATACCAAAGCCTCCAGTTTTCAGAAATTCCCAGTTCCTTAGCAACATTGCACGCCGTATCTTCATCTGAAATTTTATTTTGACAAAGTTGCCCAGCCCTGAACCTGAAAAATGTAACCCTTAGCCTTAGATCTTAAACTTTCGCGTCTAGAACCGGAGCCACAAGCCCTCACGACGAAACAACGACTTACTCAAACACAGTAACTTTCGGGTCCCAGTTTTGATTTTCAGGCTTCCTGAAATTTCAAATTCTTCAATTTCAGGTTCTCCTTCCCAAGCTCTAAGTACTTGTACTTGCACCAAAAGGGCGTGCAGCATTTCCAGGAGTTCTGGCTGTGCAGCTGCACGTGGATTGTCATCCGCAAAGAGATCCGCAAGACGATGACCCTGACAGGACTTGGCTTTGTTTGGGTGTGCAAGCTTTAAAGTGAAGGGGTTAGAAAGTCGTTCCCTAAACCCTAAATCCTCAGCCCGAAACGGGCTTAAGGTCTCGGGGATTAAGGTTCAGGGTTCAGGGAGGGTGCTGGGATACCTACACCCTAAACCCTAAAGCATTACAAAAAGAGCTTATAGGGTACATGTAGGGGTTCTAGGGTATATGTAGGGTTTAGTGATTCTGGAGCGCCGCAGTGCGCTAAGTCACTTTGCCTTAAACCCTCAGTCCTAAAGCCCTAAACCCTTAAACCTTCAACCCTTAAATCTCAGTACCCCTTAAACCCTCAACCCCTAAACCCTCAACCCTTAAACCCTAAACCCCTAAGGCCCTTGAGTTAGATGCTGACAAGGCGCAGTGGAAGAAGGTACCTCGAACGGCGGTGGGCCACATTGATGGTTTTTGTGAAGGAACTCAGATGAGCTATAGTCTAAACTCCTTAAAAGGGGTTATATAGGGGATTATATATTTAGGGGGATACTAGGAGTTTAGACAATGGCTCAGATGAAGTCACCATTTGGGGGGTTTAGGGTTTAGGGTTACTTGTTTAAGTTCCTTACATCCCTACATAGCTGACACAACCCCTACATAACTCCAATGCCCGTGTCATTTTCAATTTCATACTGTCATTTGAGTCTTTTTTATGATAAGGATAGTTACGGAGATCTACTTCCCGCACTCCTCTCTAAGCATCGGGAAGTCAGAGGCTTAGCTTTGAGTTAGCCCTAAAAAATTAAACCCTAAACCCTAAACCTAAACCCTACGCCCCACATCCTAAACCCTGATCTCTAAAAACTCTGAAAACCTTAAGCCCTACAGCCCAGTTTCATCAGACTTTCAGGGTGGCAGCTGGCGAGAATCCTGTATGATAGATATACATATACATGTGGGGGTTTATATTAGGGGAAACTTTAAAGAGGGTTGTAGGGTTATGTAGGGGTATAGGGATATATAGGGTTTAGGGTTTAGAGTCGAGGGTTTCCCAAAATCAGGGCTACCATTTTTGGGGGTCCCAATATATTTTGGAGTCCATATTGGGGTTCCCCTATTTTGGGAAAGTACCATATATATACACACATATATGTATATATATATATGTACATAGATATGTAACATAGTAGTTTCCGTCTCATGTTCCATGTTCTTCTCCATTTGCTTCTCCAGTATTCGGGCAATGAGCGTTATGTTCCTGGCCCACTTAATCTGAGCAAGACGAATACAAGTGATCATTTGGCAGGCAGATGTGGCTCACAAAGCCATGAACCTCTCTGGCAAACTTAGGGTTTGGGGTTTAGGTTGGCTGTTTGGACTTCAGGTCAAGTTGGAGTCGTTGGTTCTTCCTCCGGAGAATGGTGACATCGCGATACCTGACGCATGCAAGCTGCCTCCCACACCATCAGCCAGCATTTGTGGGGATGAATTGGAATGGTTGTGCCTTCCTTTAATTCCGTAAACACAAGTAACACAGCTGTCTGGAAAATGGGTGACAACGAGTAATCAATTTGTTGGGGGGGGGGTTCCGGGCAGATTCGGAGTATTGGAGGGGCCTAAATTGTTTAAATAGCACATTAATTGTTGGGTTCAGGGTCTTTCAGGGTTTAGGCTTATCTTTTGCTGCACATACTGTTGATGGAGGAAATCTTGCACCGCCTAGGACCCCTGAAGCATTGTAATTCTTAGAACACAGGGGAGTTAAGGTGGTGCAAGATTTCCTCCATCAACAGTATTGACGGGCAGGAAGACCACCTTGGGATCCCCAGAAAGATTCCCAAATTTGCATTCTTGATCCCATCCCCTACATCCTTACCCTTTGAGTTACCTTCTGAACTCCTAGTATCCTCCTTACTAACCTCTATAATGCTCCCCTATATAATTACCTGTATCACCCCCGTTTAATGAGGCCAGATTGTAGCTGGTTTCAACGTCAATCGGGCGCCGAACGTTTCCAGCTCTCCATCCGTCATCCTGCTCCTTAACCTTCTGTTGATTCAAGAAGTCCTGAACAACCTTAAATCCCTTCACCTCTTTAAATGAGCTAGAAAAAACTCCTTAACTCCTTAAAGATGCTTTTTAAGCGGGATTTTCTAGGGGACAAAAAAGGGCTTTTTTTTGAACTGCAACAGCTTCTGTCGAAGCCGTCTGCACCAGCAGCTGTTAATTTAGTTTTGCTTTTTAGGTTTATTTACGATGCTAATCCATAAGATTTTTCCGTCAGCAGCAGCACACCCTTTGCACCACTCTCCCGACAGTTGTTGTGACCCTGAACCTTAACCTTTGAACCCGGAACCCTAAATCCTAAACCCCCTAAACCCTGAACCCTAAACCCTAAGCCCTGAACCCTATATAACCCATTATAGTAGTCTCCATTTTTCCATTATCCACATATAGCTCAACCCTAGACCCCAAGTTAACAGGAGCCTACTGCCATCCGAATCAGCATCCTCTACCGATCTTGGAGTGTTCCTAAGCAGCGAAGCTCCTAGGGTGTAGGAAGCTTAAGGGTTGGGCCAGGGGTTTAGGGTCTAGGAAGTTAGGGTTTAGGAAGTTAGGGTTTAGGGTTTAGGAAGTTATTTTTTAGGGTCTAGGGAGTTTAGGGCTTAGGGTTATGGAAGTCTAGGGATTTAGGCTTCAGGAGGCTTGGGCTTTCAGGCTTAGGGTTAGGAAGTCCAGGGTGTAGGGTTTAGGACTGCCACGTGCAAGTAAATTTTGCCAACCCTGGTATTGACAGCAACGCCTGAATATAGTACCATCGTGTATTAGGTGGATCTTTTAGTTGTGTGTTGGGGTTCATTGTTTCATGGGTTCCCCTCCTGGTTCCCCCCTTTCTTAAAAGTCGTTTAGGGATAATAAGCCCTAATTAGTTGAAAATATACGACCCC
>CAJNIZ010011790.1:518-10599 GCA_905231905.1 Symbiodinium pilosum | reverse complement strand
AACCCTAAACCCTAAAGGGTTATATATTAGGATGAGGGGTTCACGGGCCCAGGGTTGACCCGTAACCCCCAATTACCTACAGAACCCTAGGCCCTAAAAACTACCCATTCATTTTGCAGTGGGTCTAGGTGGGCTTTGTAGGTTTTAGGGGGTTTAGGGTTTAGGGGTTTCGGGGTTTAGGGGTTTAGGGTTTAAGGTGAGTAGTATTTTATATTTGGGGATATATACTATGGTACCCAATATAGAGTAAGATTATATCCTCTTTTTGGGTATAGTATATCAGATAAGGAATATGATCTTGCTAGGTTCAACCACGAAAAAAAAAACGCTACTCAAGTCCCTAAAACCTAAACCCTATATAGTAGTTTCCATTTTCTTCTCCATTATCCTTATATAACCCCAATAAAATCCTATCCCTATAACTAGGCTTACGGTTTAAGGTGACAGGGCTGCCGCAGTTTGGAGTTCAAGCTGCCATGTGGCTGTTGGGCTAATTACCCTCAACACTCACGCGGTTTAGGGTTTAGGGTTTGGTTTAGGGTTTACTCTAAGGGTCCAAGGACCCAAATAATAGGACTTTAGGGCCCAAATACCATTGACATTATAGCATGTTGGCCCTAACGCCCTATTATTTGGGTCCTTGGACACTTGGGTTAGGGTTTAGGATTGAGGCTCTAGGATGTAATTTGGGCTTGAAAAATGGTCCCCCCTGCCTAAGAAGGCAGAATGGAGCCGAATATTCTCCTGACATAGCAAGCACTGACATTCTGTCTGCAAAGCTTTGAGTGTTGTTTGTGCACTCAGCTGACGCCGTGCAAGTGTCCAATATCTTCATGAATGAAGAAATGGCCGTGGAAGCTACAAGACGGGAGACAAACCCCAAACACAAACTTCATACACTTGGACGCAGGCATCTGCTGGAGCTTAAAAGCCATATAACCTCAATATAACTCTAATATTTTTCTCATATTCTATCTACTTAAGGGGGACAGTCATTGTCTTCAAATGTCAGACCCGGAAGGCATAAAGGTCCCAAGCTCCAGACCCAGCTTCGGGCAGCACCGTGCGCATGAAGCCAGAAGCCTGAACCCCAAACCCCAAAACCCAAACCTGAAACCCTAAACCCTAAAACCAGGGTTTAGGGTTTGGGGTTTAGACCTACACCCAACATATCCACATAGAGATATACGTACGTAAATATGCAGCCTTATAGCTCCTATATCCCCTAGAAAAGAGTGAAGGATGCTGAGACCGAACTCAACAATAGCATAGCCCTTACCCCCAACCCGGTTCCCCAATTCTGGGACACCCCCCAAGCCCTAAACCCTAAATGTCCGAATAGAACCCTTATAACCCTATATGTCCCCTATAAACCTTTTAAAGGGACCGTAAACCCTGGACCCTAAACCCTAAACCCCAAACCCTAAACCCTAAACCCCAAACCCCAAACCCTAAACCCTAAACCCTCTACCCTAAAACCCCAAACCCTAAACCCCAAACCCTAAACCCTAAACCCTTATATAACCCCAAACCCTAAGCCCTACGCCTTAAAGTGAAGGATCCTGAGACGGACCTGAAGCTCATCAACGCAAGCTACGATGCAGACTACCTGGCCTACATGATGAAGTGCTCCGCTTTGGGACTAGGGTCTAGGGTTCGAGGTTTAGGGTGTAGGGTTTGGCGTTTACGGTTTAGGGTTGAAGGTTTAGGTTTAGGGTTTAAGGTTTAGGGTTTAAGGTTTAGGGTTTAAGGTTTAGCGTTTAGGTTTTAAGGTTTGAGGCTTAGTGTTTCGGCCTTAGTTTAGGCTTTAGGGTTGAGGGTTTAGGGTTGGCCTAAACCCTGAACCCTATAAACCCTAAACCCTAAACCGCGCAAGTTTGTTAACTCTTTGGAGATGAAGAGCAGAGGTCTATGGCAAAGGCCCATGCAAAGCTTTAGGGTTTGGGGTTTAGTCTTTAGGGTCTGGTATTTAGGTTTTAGGGTTTTAGGGTTTAGGGTTTGGGGTTTAGGATTTAGGGTTTAGGGTTGAGGTTTCAGGTTTAGGTTCTGGCGTTTCCCCAAGTCAGGGTACCCTGGGTGACGTAGTGACATATATGGGTGTGAAGTCATAGGTTATAAGGGTACCTCCGAAGTTCATTACGGATTGCGCGGGGACTGTTTTTGAAGACCCTCAACCCCTAAACCCAGACCACTAAACCCTTAAACTCTGAACTTTTTTTCGCACGTTTTAGGGCTCAGAGTTTAAGGTAGGCTTTAGTCTCAATTCAGCAACCCCAAACCCAGGTGAGTAGTAGTATTCTACCGGGGATACGATAGTACCCAATATAGAGTAAGATCATATAAGGGACTATTCTGGGGTCATGACGGGGAATACTGGGAGCTTAGACCCTAAACCCTAAACCCTTTTCCAGATCCAGGATCGCATGAGCTATAGTCTAAACTTCTTGAAGGGGAGTATATAGGGGAGCATTATAGGGGCTATCAAGGGGGATTAGGGTTTAGGGTTTAGGGTTTAGGGCTATCAAGGGGGATACTAGGAGTTTAGACTATAGCTCATCTTACACTCTAAAGTGTTGGCCATATCCTAGGCCCAATAACACGGAAATCCGAAACCCTAAAAGCTGCAAACTCCTAGAATAATCGCCCTCAACCGGCGACTTCAGAAGCTATGATACCTGTCTGAACCCAAGGCCGATAAATCCTGCACCCTGAGCCATAAATAATCCTAAACCAAAAGCGCTAACTACCAGACCCTAAACCCTGAAGTCTGTACGTATCCTACACCCCCTAAACCTTAAGCCTTAAATCCTAAACCTTAAATCCTAAACCCCTCATTTCAAGGTATGATACTATTCACGGCAAGTATGACGGCGCCGTCGAGGTTGATGGCGATTCTTTGGTGATCGACGGTCAGAAGGTGGTCCTTGACCAAATGGGGTTGTTGAAGTTATGGCCCCTTAATAGGGGAGTTATAAGGAAAATTGGTATACAGGGAAGTATAGAGTGTAGGGATTAGGGTTGTGAAGCATTGTTCTAGGGTGGGGCTTTTAGGGTTTAGGCTTCAGGGTTTGAGATTAAGGTTTAGGTCTGAGGGTTCGGGACCAGTTTTGGGTTTAGGGATCAGGCTCCCTAAGCCCTAGACCCTAAACCCCTTAGGTGTTAGGAGCCAAGGGTTCATGGCAATGTTCCACAAGCTTGACGCGATGCCGGTGCTCTGTTTCCTTGCTACATGAGCTGTAGTCTAAACTCCTAGTATCCCCTGTAAATAAGGGAGAATCAAATGGAAAAGAACATGGAAAATGAAATGGAAACTGGGATTATATACAGTAGTGGGTTATAGGGGTTATAGTCTAAACTCCCTAGTATCCCCCTTCCTAAACCCTCTAGTAGTCCCCTATATACTCCCTTATAACCCCCTTCAAGGAGTTGGATTATGGCTCACACGTATTACGCAGCATGGCAATAACATCCGCACATGCTCTTGTGGTGGCCCTGGCTAGCATCTAGGCCAAACCCTAAATCCTAAACCCTAGTAGCTCCTTAAGTCCCGGTCGGGTAGGTTTAGGTTAGGAACTCTAGGGTTTAGGGTTTAGTGGTTTAACTATAGGCATTTCACTTCTTTACAATAAGAACCCCTACCTCAATATTTAAATGCTTGGGTTTGAATGCTTGCTAGTCCTCCTTATTAGGGTTCAGGGTTCAGTGTTTAGGGTGTTTAACCCTTTAAACCTCAAACCCTAAGCCCTATATAGACCTTCGCAAAGGCCCATAATAACAGCCTGTTATACTCATTATTTGGGGATATGGGTATTTGGTAACTCCAACCCTAAGCCCTAAACCCTCAAGCCCATATAAACTTACCAGTACTTAGGGTCCCCAAATTTCTTTAATTTTAGAACTCCAAATCTTTAGCATTTCAAAACCAAAATGACCCCCCCAAAACCCAAAGTAATGGTAATAAACGTCCAATGTCCCACACCTAAGCTCCTTGAGGTGGCTTTGTCCCACACCCGCGACCCAGCTGAGATCCCTTTTGGCGAGTACCTGGGCCGAACCCAGTTTTGGGTTTAGGGTTCAAGGTATTTGGAGGTTCGGGGTAATTATATCCTAAGGATAGTAGACTTTAGGATTAGGGATTAGGGTTTGGGATGTAAAGATTGAGGTTTAAGGTGCTATGACCCATATACAATCGGCACGTCTAACCCCAAGTAGAAAAATATTAGGGAACACCATCTGGGGGACGTGGGTGCCTTATAATGAGGTTAACAGTACGATTTCAAGACTTTGATTACCCTGGACGTCCGGGTAGGGGCCTTTGAGACCTTTAGGGCTTCGGAAGCTCGATTTCCAAATGGAACAGAATGGCAAAGACATCAAAACTGGAATTAATGATGGGGGCCTACCCGGAGTTTAACGTACAAGCCTGAAACATTAGCAATGTTGTTCTTTTCAAGCCTTTAACCTTTTAATATGGCTATATCACACCCTGCCCAGAGGCGTTTCTAGCTCTTGGCTTATTCAGGGCTCTCACATACGCCTGGACCTCCAAAGCACGTGGGTTGCTCTCAAAATTGTGGGCCCCTTTTGGTCATAGGTTATATTACGGCACCTAATATCTGGGGGTACCAGAACAGGACCCTAATTTTGGGAACTACCCAAGAAGAATGACGGCTTTGTTAACCATTTTGGGGGGTTCTTCCCTAAACCCTAAACCCTAAACCCTTTAACAATTTTTGGGGGTTCGGGCCATTTGTTTTACTTACCTTTGAGTTTGAGGCAGAGCTTAACCCAAACGTGTAGCACACATCAGCTAGAACTCCCCTAGAATCTTAACCCTAGACCCTAAACGCTAAGCCCTAAACCCTAAATCCTAGACACTTAACCCTAGACCCTAAACCCTTAACCTTAGAGCCCAAACCCTAGACCCTACACCCTAGACCCTAAGCCCTAGACCCTAAACCCTAGCACACAGCAGCTAGAAATCAAGGCATGGCGCGGAATACGTTTGCGAGTCCACGGGCGTGTTCCTCACCACCGAGAAGGCCGAAAAGCTCCGCCAACAGTAGGAAGGTGAGGCTTCAAGGGTTCTTGGTTATTATTGGGGTTATATAGGGGTTATATTGGGAAATGGAAGAGAAAATGGAAACTACTATAATGGAGAATCAAATGGAAAAGAAAATGGAACATGAAACGGAAACTGGGATTATTACAAGGGTGGTCTTCAACTCCCTGGTGCGTAGCAGGGAGTGGGAAATAGGGGTTCAGGATTTCAGGGTCTAGGGTTTAAGGGTTTAGGGCTTAAGGCTTTAGCCTTTAGGGATAATTGTGGACATTCACATGGGGATAATGGAAAGGAAAGTTGAACATGGAATGGAAACAAGGAGCTCTATAGGGATTTCTTTTTTTTCTAAATTTAGAAGCCCGAAACTCTGCCGTTGTTTCCATGACTGACTGAAAGACACGGCACTTTCCATACTCCGGTTTTCATCACTGAGCGTTCTGCGTTTGGAAGCCCTAGACCACGTGAAGCCATTGCACCCTCAGACTTCCAAAAGACGTGGGTAGCACAACAACATCCTGCGTGAGCTATAGTCTAAACTCCAAGTATCCCCCTTAATAACCCATATAACAGTCCCATATATAGTCCTCTATATGACGCCCCTTAAGGGGTTTAGATTACAGCTGACGTAGACGCCTAGAACCGATAGACTCCAAGTCCTAAACTCTTGACAGTGCTTCCTAAATCGTACGCGCAGTATGGCCATATTCCCCAAGCCCTAAACCCTAATTCCAAAACCCTATCACCCGCCTTCAGGAATCCCCCCACCAGCCAAAAGGACCAACAACCAATTGTGCCAAGAAAGATGGGAAAGGTACCTTCAGAGGTGTTGGCAATGCTTCCTATGAGGTCTACCATACAAAGCCCTAAGCCCAAACCCCTCAACCCTAAACTAGCCCTAAACCTAGACCTAAGCCCTTAAGCCTAAACCTCCCTAAACCCTAAACCCAAGCCCTTAAGTCTAAACATCCCTAAACCCTAAGCCCATAATCCTAAATGGTAGTTTCCCTAAATAGGGGGACCCCAATATAGACCCAAATATACTATAGTCCTTATTGTAGGGACCCCCAAAAAAGAACGCCCCAATTTTGGGAAACCCCCAAATCTTTAACCGGAGCACGGCTGTGGACCAGGTGCAGCCTCACCTGAAGGCTGGCGCCAAGAAGGTCATCTTCTCCGCCCCAGCCAAGGCCATTGATATAGGCTTGAGGGTTTAGGGATTTACAGGTTTAGGGGTTTTGCTTTAAGGGTTTTAGGATTTTGCATTTAGGGTTTAGGGTTTGGACCCATTTTTTAGGGTTTAGGCTAGGGTTCGGACTCGTGCTTTTCATGCTTAGGGCCTATGGCTTTGGGTAGAGAAAATCCCCTCTAGGGCCTATGGCTTCGGGTAGAGAAAATCTCTCTCAGGCAGAGAGCTCCTCTTTGTGCTCAAGCCCTAAACCCTGAATCCCTCAACCCCTAAATCCTTAAGCCTAAATCCCTGAAGGCTAAGCCCTAAAACCCTAAATCCTTATATCCTAAAGCCTAAATCCCTGAAGTCTAAACCCTACGTTTCAACTCCGGTGGGGTGATACCTGGTAAATACCTGTAACCCCAATAACCTACTGTTTTATGGGTTATACCTGCTAATTAAGGGGTGCTTACTATTAAATTGTAGGTTATTGGAGCCACAGGTAATCCCTAAACCCTCTAACCCCTAAACCCTAAACCTTCTAACCTCTAACCCCTAAACCCTAAACCCTAAAATTATCCCAGTATTACCCCTATATGTCCCCTAAAACCCTTAAACCCCTATGATGCTTATATAACCCCTATGTCAAGGAGAAGGAATTCAGACAGCCTGAGGAGGTGGCACCTTAAGGACGTCTAGTCTAGGTAGAGTGTGAAGTATATAGGATCGAGAGCTTAGGGTTGAGGGTCTAGTGTTTTAGGGTTTAGGGTTTTAGAGTTTAGGGTTGAGGGTTTTCATCCCCAAAAAGCCTAAACACTAAATTTCAAAACCCCTAAACCCCGAAACCCTAACCCCTAAACCCATAAACCCTGAACCCTTATAGTCTAGGGATTCGGGGGTTTAGGGTTTAGGGTTTCGAGTTTGGGGTCTAGGGTTTGGGGTTTACGACCCCAAACTCTACGTCCCAAACGGGTTTAGGGTTCAGGGTTTAGGGTTTGAAAGTTTAGGGCAGAGCCTAAGTAAGAGAGTTTCCCTTCGTATACACGCGCTAGGGTGCATCTCCTTGGGTTTTGATGTTCCAATGCATGAATATAGCCCTAAACCCTAAACCTTAAATCCAAACCGAAACACATAACCAACCTTCATGTTCCAAGATTGAGAAGTCTTCAGCCCTAATTAAGTCCTAAACTCTATATGAACCCAAAGCATCAAACTTAAAGTCTGTTAGTATGGATAGCATCCAGAACCTAAACCCCAAACTCCAAATCCCAAAGCCCCAAACTCCTAGCCCCAAAACCCTAAACCCTAAGCCCTAAAGAGTAGTTTCATATTGTTTTCCAATATCCCTATATAAGCCCTATATAAACGCAGTCTTGAGTCAGGATGACTCCCACACCATTGTGATGGGCGTGAACGAGGTCGGCTTCGGGCATTGGGTTTAGGATTTGGGGTTTAGGGGTTTAGGATTTAGGGCTAGCCTTCAGGGATTTAGGCTTTAGGATCTAGGGATTTAGGCTGTAGGGATTTAGGATTTAGGGGTTTAGGGTTCAGCCTTCAGGGATTTAGGGTTAAGGATCCAGGGATTGAGGGATTTCGGGTTTAGTGTTTAGCCTACAGGCGTTTAGGGCTTATGGTTTAAGGTTTAGGGGTTTAGGGCTCCGGCTTTAGGGGTTTATTGTTCAGGGTAGAGGGGTTTAGGGTTTAGCGTTTAGGGGATTTAGGGTTTCGGGATGTACCTGGACCTCAACAGTAGGTAGAATAATGTTCCAAAGCTCGCGAAAAATAGGCAAACACCCTAAACCCTAAACCCTAAACCCTAAAATTGTTATTAGGGGTTTGGGGTAGAGGGGGTAGAGGGTTGGAGTTTCTTGCATTTCGTCGGTTTCTAGGTCCCTCTCTGCTCGGTGATGGTTTAGGGTTTAGGGTTTAGGGTGTCCTTACGTCAGGACGCCGCTGTCTAACATCGCACGGCATCTTCAAGGCTTGGTCAAGCGCTGCCCTGAGCCCTAAAACCCCCAAAAGCTACAGTCTAAATCCTAAGCCCTAAACCCCTAATCTCTTATCTCTAAGCCCTTCACCCTTGAACACCCTAAGCCGCTCAAAACGCCAATCCTTGGCAATTGCAAAGCCATAAAACAGGGGTTTAGGGTGTAGGGTTTACCGTTGAGGACACCTACGATCCCTCCATGGAGTGCGTCTCCTGCGCTTCCTGCACCTTGGACTTGTATGAGCAACATTTGAGCCATAATCTAAAAACCCTAAACCCTAAACCCTAGGGGGGGTCTATATTGGGGATTATATAGCGTTCAGGGATCAGGATGTTAGGGTTCCTGCAGCTTAGAGAATCGGTTTAAGGCTTTGCGGTTTAGGGTTTAGGGTTTAGGGTTTAGGGAGGGATTGGGTGCCAGCTGCGTTGCTGTCATTAAGGACCTGAAAGCGAAATACTAAGAGGATACAGTAGATAATACCTGTGGCTCCAAAAGCCTACAGTTTAGTAGTAAGTACCCTTTAATTAGCAGGTATAACCCATAAAACTGTAGGTTGTTGGGGTTACAGGTAGGGTTTAATGAATATAGTAGCTTATTTTATGTTCCTTAACACTTACTCCGTCAGGTGCAGGATATAGTTTTAAGGATTTGCGGCATAGGGCTCAGGATGTAGGGTCTAGGCTTTAGGGTTTAGGGGGTAATACAGAAAGACACTTCAATCTTGCTTTGTACTAAAATATCAAGCCAAAATATAAAGCCGATTATCTAAGGTTGAAGGAACTAATTAAGTAGGGACCTTTGGGGTTAAGGGCTTCGTGCAGGATTTACGGGGTCTGGGTTTTGCGGCTACCTAGACCCTGCAAATCTAGTACCTAGGTGGGGTTCCTGAGAATTACGAGCAACAAAACCATGCCAAGCCATAAGAGTAAATAAGCTCTGAAGCTTTAAACAGGGTGTTACACCCTAAACCCTAAACCCTAAACCCTAAACCTTAAACCCTAAACCCTAAACCCTAAAGACAGGCCCAAGGATTCCCTTTGCTCATGGCAGCGTATTCCATTTACCCTAAGCCCTAAAACCCTAAACCCTAAACCCTAAACCCTAAGCCCTAAAGCCCAAAGCCTGAGCCCTAAACGAAGTCTGTGGGCCTGCCTTAGGGTTTACGGTTTAGGGTTTAGGGTTTGGGGCCCCGAAGCTCTCTACCCTAAATCCTATACTGCAAAAACTAGGGCTTGGGGTTGAGACCATGAATTCCAATCGCTTCACCCCGGAGCCTAGTCCATGAATTTGACAGTGCAAAGCCTAAAACCTGAAACTGGGTTGCTGTTCAGGAACTTGAACTAGTTTACGAAAGCCAGGACACCTCCTCTTCTATATACCCATAGTATGAACTCAACGTCAGTTCCTTGAAAGCAGCCCAGACACTCGTGACTTGTGGGTCCTTACCCTGAGTCCTTGAACCGGCTTCGTGAGAACCCAAACCTTAGCCCCCAAGCCCAGAAAGTTCAGTATCCACCCTTCGAACCCTAAACTTTAAACCCTAAACCCTCAACTTTAAACCCTAAAGCTTAAGCTTTAGACCCTAAACTACCCTAAACTTAAAACCCTAAGCCCTAAACTTGAGAAACTCTAAACCCAAAGTTTTAACCGATGCTTCTAGCAGCATTAGGGCCCTAAACCCTAAACCTTAAACCGCTGACCGTGAGCCAAGGCACAACCAACGGCCTGGCCCCAGCGGTGCGCGTGCTGCATGAGAAGCCCCTGGGCCGCTCCAGGGTTTGGCCTTAAGGTTAGGGTTTAGGGGGTAGGGCTTACTGTTGCGAGGTTAGAGTTTAGGGCTTAGGGTTCAGGGTTTATGGTTCA
>CAJNIZ010011789.1:0-10601 GCA_905231905.1 Symbiodinium pilosum | reverse complement strand
CGTCGCATTGTTATTATTGAGTTTCTCGATATTCGCCGATAAAGCAACCCAAAAAATCGAGAATATTCTCATAATGAATCATAATGAACCATGATGATGATTGATGATGATATCAATGATGCTGAAACTTATGGGAAGCATGCGCAATAGAAACAAAAGCACCTTGACCTTCACCATTAAATACACCACAATCACCACCTCCGCCGCCGCCGCAATCCATCACCGCCACCACAACCACCAGCAGCAGCAGCAACAGCAAACAACAGCAGCAACAATAACAACAGAAACAACATCGACCACGGTGGTGACAATGGTGACAATATGCGTTTGCAAGCGATTGTATATTCTCATATTCACACAACATCAAACATTAGGATGCTTGCTGGTTGATCTTGCATGCCGACTGCTATCCTGAAAATGTATGCAGGCATGATTGCATCGCATGGTGACATGAAGATCGAATTGTGTTCTATGATTGTGATAGAATGGAGTTCGACACATATTGACATGCGAATCACCAAAGCGCACATGGACATTCTTTTCCTGATCACGTGGGGAACAGCTCATCCAAGCTACACGATTCCAGCTTCATGGAATCACTCCGCTCCTCTTCCCGTGCAAGCATGGGTTCCACAAAGCCACGCGGGTACACGTTGTATTGATGTTAAGGCATTAAGGCACTTAGCGTTGGAGTCTTTGGAGATAGCGCGGCTTTGTGCTCTCCTCCAGAATCCGTATGTCAGCAAAATGCCGTGTCTGACTGTCTGCTGTGGCCCAATTTCCAAATCCTGAGAAATTCCAGGCTCAAACAAACACAAGGCTCAAAATTGGACTGGACTTAGCACTTAATCCATGAATTCATCAAGTGCGTTGCTCGCTTGCAACACGCGGACCGCAGACTTGCTAGCACAAGCTTCAGACCAAATTAAAGCTCAGCGAATTAGATGGCGTGCCGCGGGGTCGACCCGCATTTTCTTGCTGGGAGACAATGCATCAAGATTCTTGCCACGTTTGCGGCGATTGGAAGGGTCTGCAAGTGCAGACCCATTCGGAGCCAAACCAAACTCTGCAAGTGCGTCATCACCTAATGGCCAAGACTCTTCACCAGCCGCATGCGCGTGCCCTGGATACGGTCGCTTGAGAGTCTTCTTCGCCTTCCATTCCTCTGCCAGCCTCATAGCAGCAGTGAGTAGCAACTCACGTGACATGACACATGTTTATGCATCGACTGCATCGACCTATGAAGTTACGACATCAATACAAGAACATTCTTGGGCGTAGGCAGATGAGAGCGCATCAGAAGAGCAAAAGCTGAGCCCTTGATCACTTTCACAAGCACAGGCGTCGAACGTGCAGGGTCCAAGTCATCATCACCGTCATGCAATGGCATGCCTAAGTATGTCATGTCATACTGAAGCATCTTGCCCTTGAATGTGAAGCTGTGCGTGGACTCCCGAACTGACAGGATCGGATAGCGTAGATCGGTTGGTGGAACCATCCAAGCCGGGCACACCAGCGATCCATCCACTTTGTTTACATTGTGGCCACTCACATAGAACTTCAGCTCATGTTCGTACGTGGACTCTTCGTCATTTGGATCTGAAAGCATGATCATCGACAAAGGTGATGTACTTTCTTTCTCGGAAACTAGCACCGGAGTTGTCAGCATTACCCTGGGCGCCTTCTGCAACACAGGAGCGTCACTGCCTGAGTGACACATTGCAAGAGATCTTCCAACTTCATGCTAGAATATGTGTCACACAACATGTATGTGTTGCAATGCTCCGACAAGGCACTGATATCACCCCAGAAATGACAACGAAATTTTGCCCGGAACTCTTTGGTAGTCAACTCGCTAAGCATTGCTCGCACAGGTTCACTCTTAGCTGTATCACCTGAGGAAGCATCTCGAATGATTTCGTTGACACGCGGACCTGGCGGAAGCAGCAGCAATGTTTCGGTGTTTGCAACACTTTTGTCACCTTTCTCAGAAGTTGTGCAATGAAACCAAACGATGTCGCTGCAACCATTCGCATCTTCGTAGTTCCTGTCCACTGGGTGCAGCGCACAACAAAGAGCATACCAAAAATCGAAACAAAACATGGCTGTGCATAAATCCTCATACAATCTTGCTTGAATGTACACGAACCCTTCTTGTACCTGGAACATTCAGCAATCACACGCTCCTTGCAGTCGTCATCATGTCTGAGGCCAAAGACAAACGAAGGTCATGCATTGCTTCTGTGGACTTCAGCAAGTCACCGATGCCTTGGGAATCGCCGTCATTGGTCGCCGGCACATCAAGCTTGCTCAGCTGCTTCTGTGAAATCAATCTGCTGCAGTCATCTGCAGCACCGCTGCGTGCTGACTTGCTCAGCTGTGTGTCCACCTTGTTCTGCGGTGCGCTGGCACTGGATGCCCCTCCAGAGGCACCCGGCTGCTGCGCAACATCCGCAATGTCAGACAATGCAACAGATCCATTCTTCACGATCTGCATGAATGAAACACCATAGCCTGCGCTCAGTGTGTCACATTCAGCAATGCCACACAAATTGTCCATCTTGGCCAAAACGATATCACTATCTTTCACCCATCGTCGCAGTTGGTCATCTGCAACCTCGAGACGGCCCGAGAGCGCATGAAGACAAGCCTCTGTGATGTAGACTTTCCGTAACACAGATAGGCCCGCAATCGCTTTGCAACTGAAAGCCTTCTGCACGAATTCTTGCTGATCATGCTCCCGCAATGCTGGATGCACTTCTCCCCAAGTCGTGTAGGTATAATCCGCGAGGATTTGTCCTGTTGCAACGACTGCAGCAGGCACTTCTGCGCATACCAGATTGCAAATCCCGAACACGACGTCCATGATGTCCGCCCGGGGTTGGTGAACAATGCAACAATCGCTATTTGTCCTGCACAAATAATCATCAAATGCTTCTGCTACAGGGCGCCACAATTGCTTGGTGACAATGTGCCAGCACTCGGCGCAAAAATATCGATTAGTTATGGTTTGAAATAAGCACATGCCCTGATGTAGAAGGTATTGCATGCAAACTTTAGCAACATCGAGTCCTCTGTTCGCCACAGCTGCACATTGTCTGCCAGCTCGCAAGGATCTTGGAGAAGGTCATGTGCTTGGTCGCATCATCTTCCAATGGGCTGGCTGCCTTCGTAGCTGCCTGCTCTGCTTGAACCCATGCAAACAATGAAGGAAGTAGTGGTTCAAGTACCTTGGATTTCCTCGCTTCCACAATGGCTGACATCTCACTTTTTGATGACTCCACTGAGGTCGAAGATGCCGGTTGCACCAAGGTAGCTGACAAACTTGCGATAAGTTGCGCGTCTGAGTTCTTACCGCCCGCACTTGTCACCACTGTTCGTTGAGCGATCATCTCCTGCCAGACGACATGTTGAAATCTTTGCACATGTTTAACCGGACTACAGCCAAAAATCACAATTACCGCTCGACCGTTTCGACATTATAACACTCTAGACTCTAGCCGCCTTCTCGTACGACTGCATCAAATGAGCTTGCAGTGCTGGGCGGAACGAAGACCACTTCTTGTGGACCTTCTTCATCAGCATTGTTTCTCCACTGTTGGCGAAGACTAGCCCCCGTCGAACGACATCCATCAACAGCACAAGTTCCATGTCTGTGTAAACCAAATGACCGCAGTCTAGTTCGGCTGATTGGACGGCTTCCGGGATTGCTACTGCAAGTCTCTGTCGCGCTGCTCGCACAGCACTGCGAGCACACATGACCAGGCAGTCAATGAAGTACTTCTCACGAGTAAGCAAAGTACCGCCCAAACTCAGCACATGGATCTCCCTTTCTGTTTTGCCTTTGTCGTCTTCCACCTCGCCTGCAGCTGTGCTTTTAGACGATGCCTTTGCTTTTGATTTTGCTTTTGCCTTTGACACCTTTTTTGGTGGTTTGCGCTCATCTCCTGCAAGGAGTTTGGAGGGGTCCTTCGAATTCTTCTTGGCATCCTTCTGTTCCTTCAATTTGGCCTGGATCTCGAACACACGTCCAGACACGGGCGTCATCCAACGTGCAACATCTGAAGTTGCCGTTGCAGGCTTCTTGTACAGCCATTGTGCATTCGTCGCATTCAGTGGTATCTCAGTCAGTCAGGATACATTGAACAAATCAATGTGTCAATGTGTGAACCTTCCAAGAACATAATTATTAAATGATTCATGTTTTCCGTGCAAGCAAGTTTCACAAGCGGAAACAGCCTCAATGACAATGATGCGCTGCTCTTGGTCGGTCATTGCATTGAAAAACATATTGCATCCTGCAAGAATTTCTTTCATCGTCAGGATTGTGTTCTCGTGGGACAGCTCTGCGTGCAAAAAGTCGCAATCACGCTGAGCAATTGTCTTGACATCTTGCAAACACTTGAAGCGGGTCAAAGTATTGTAAACCACTCTCGTGGATTCGAAATGTCTGTAGCTGCTCCATATCTCGGGCCATTGGCTCTGGATGAACTCACGATACTTGACTTCGTAGTCTGAGCTACGCGCAGTCAGGCCGTGCTGCAGTTTGTAATGTCCAAATGCCTTTTCGACCTCAGCGTGCCAATACGAACCACTACTCAATGACATTACAAAATAACATTTTCAAGCAGGTCTGATCGAAGCAACTGCAGGTACACGACAGCAAATATTGAGCTCTCTTGACGCCGTGCAAATACTACGCAAGCTTGTAGCCAAGGAACGTCAGGAACCTTGAGTAACATCTCCAACCACGAAGTCTTGGAGCCGCGATGGAACTGGTTATGATATGTAATCCTGAACGTGCTTTGCATGCGCATCTGCTCACTGTCAATCAAAGAACTCAACATTGCTCGTAGACTCATCGTGTTTTGCAGACAAGACACAAAAATTCCAGTACTGAAGGCGGTGTTCGACAATCGAACACAACAGCATCAAGTCCAGCTTTGCACGTAAGCTTGAGATTGGGATGACTGTCGCGGTCAGGCTTCGCCCATGCTTCGTAAAATGCCTCAGACCTGAGATGTACATTGCTGCGTTCGTGCACTACGCGTTAGCAGCTCTTATTAAACCATGTGTTTCAGCCAAGACACAAAGTGCCGCATGTTAAGGCGTTGAAGTGTACTTCGTTCTTGTCGGTGTTCGGCGCGGTAAGCCATGCCTCTCCCCTCACTCCTTTGATGATGCCTCTGGTCTGCACAGACTTCACGTACTCATTGAGCACTTGGTCTTGCCGCCTGCTATTCAACGCATGTCTGACTATCTGGCGTTGCGACTCATTCCCATCGATGAAGAATTGCACATTCCGGATGCTCGGCACCTGCCAATGATTGCTGCTGATGCTGCTGCTATTGATTTATGTTCACACGCCACAAGACGTCACATGGCACATGTCACACAAATGAAAGCATCTGTCGCGAAATGCCTTGTACCTCTTGATGATTTCATCAAGAAGCGCACGGCCGGGTTGCACTCCAGCTCCAAATATGTCAGTCAACGAAGCCTCCTCAGAGTAGAGACATGCCTGATTCACTTGAAGGAGCTGAGGACCAGCGGTGGAGCCACCCCCATTGCCACTTTTCTCGCCCGCTGCCGATACCGCCGACATGAATGTAGGCAGCGTCAATGAAGGTATTCCTTGACTCCTACCCCGGCAAATCTAGCTAGAAAAGCAATGCGCTTGTGGTGCCGCAGATTGCTCCACAAGGGTTGCTCGAGCAGTCGTCATCAAACATGGATATACGTCACCAACACATACCCTTGCGCACACAGAACTCAAGCACGGTTGTGTGGGAGCAATGCACAAGCATAACTGATCTGCATGGAACTGGGAACGCCTGTGTGACGTTTGATTTGCAATGAATGTTTTCACCGACACAAACTCCCAGCTGCAAGGAACTCCCAACGCAAGTTGCATGTTGGCCCGCTGCTTGCCAGCGTCCAATAATGCAAACGAATTACCATAATCACCTACGCTTTACATCGGCTTCAAGACATACGGTCGTCTTGACGCATTGCACTCTCAGCGTGCTTCACAGTAATGAAATGCGTCGTGTGCAAAAATAGCTGCACATGGGAAAGCTCAACTGCGAAACCACAATGACACGGTTTTGCCAAACAAAAAGCAACACCAACTGCTTGTCAATCTTTCCAGCTGGCAGCCAACAATGTGGCGGCATGCTTTCTTCTGAAAGTACGGTTTGGCATGGTTTGGCAAAAGCTGTGTGGTAAAAAGATTCATTGCTTCCTGATTACCAAGTTCGGATCGAGCCGGCAACGTTGCATGAGGCGTGCAAAGCGGATCATCTCCAAATCGATCTCCACTTGTGTCCAAGCGAATAATAGGACTGCAGCACAAACATGAACGTGCATCGAATTACCAAACATTTTGCACACTGCGCCCCGGGCTGGCCAGTCGTTGCCAGACTCCCTATAAGCGAACGAGCAGCAAGGCACATTGTGCGAGAAAGCACGTGTTACCGGAAATCCTTGCAGAAGAGCAAGTTCTCTCATCGACAGCCACCTGCGTCTCGGCTGTGAGTACAGCAAGCAAGCAGAAGAAATCAAAGTTGGCATGACCTGAGCAAGTTCAACACTAATTTCAAATGCCAGCACTACATTCGAACGCTGCAAGCGCTCAAGACGCAGAACTTATTGGTGATGACTCATGACACAAATCAAACATCAAACATCAGCACATTCCATTGCTGTTGGACCATCAATCCAGGCCTGCGTGTCCGATGCCACGTACAACACATCCGGGTTCTGGTTCAAAGAGCAAATGCCACCGCTACACTTCTGCTCGTATCCTCGGAGAAAATCCAGTTCGGACTTCGTCAAACAGGACTCGAAAGCGGTCTCATCCGCAATGCTTGGAGTTGACGCTGAATCTTTTGCGGTTTGACTCCACAAGCTGGCTGGCCTCTTTGACGCCCAATCCAGCTCGCGCTGTAACTCAGATTCATCCTGCCTTAAGTATGCTATGTGCATAAGATCAATTATCATTATCATTGGTTCTGACAACGACCACAACCACACAAGTCAGCGCATGCAAACCAATACAATCTTGGACAATTGGACATAGATACTCCCAGAAAAACATGTCCCAGGAAGCTTCCGCTGCCATAGACCGATTGAACAGAGCCGTAAATGATGTCATCAACGAGCGAAACCCCAGCGTCTTTGTACGGTGGCGCCCCCTTGGCTAGCATTTATGCGAAGACTGCACAAGTCAACATGCAGCGCTGTCAGTGCTTCTTATACCGTGTGTCACCACAAGCAAACTAAGCCCTCAACACTGCCCATTGTCTATCCCTTCGGATAGGCCAGCCGTACAAATCTGGCTGGACAACCCCAAACGTCCACTCGTACTCTGGGAGGAGTTCCATCAGCACGGACCGGGGAAAATTACACACATTTTCTTGCACAAGCACCGGTTCCTGTAGTTGTTTGCGGTGGGCAGCCCATATCAGTAGGTGCGCAAACGTGCCACCGTGCTCGGCATCGCACTTGCCTATGGCACTGTAATCTGTGCAAGACGTTCCTGCGCAATGCAGGCTGGCGACCCTTAAATCGCACGTCTTGCAATGATTCAAGCACCATCCAGTCCTTAGGCTCACGCGCATGCATGCTTGTAAATGCACGCATTCATGTATTCTGTAATTATGTATGAACTGGCAACATAAAAGTCAGAATCTGACAGGTTCAACCCAATAGCGTGGATACAGAGCCTTTGGCATTCTCCAAAACAACTTGCTGCAGCACATTGCGCAGCTTGTCCGTTTCAATCAGCTCGGGAAGCAGTTCTCGCAAATGTGGAGAAAGAAAATCTTCCAGATTGCTGAACAAGCATTGTGCTTTCCGGGGGTGCATCTGTAGCTCATGCTGACAGTGGTGGTTCCATTCTATGGCGTACACATGCTCCGGATGCTGCGCCGATATTTTCAGATCTGCTTCAGCATACGCAAGAAGACTTGCCACTGATGTCCCAGGAGCATCTATGCCGCTGTAGGCAGTGCTCATTGACATGGCCCCAATTTTCTGGAACAAGCCATACAAGGATTTGGCAACACCAACATCAATGCCAAGCCGATTTGCAATACTGCTAACATGTGCGTCAGCATCTTCCACAAGTGCAGCCAAGCTATCATTGAAATATTGGCCCTTGCCCCGGCCAACATACTTTTTGATCAAACTTGACTGCCAACCTGTGCAACATCACTCATGAGTGTTCAATTTCGATCACACCAAACCAACGCTCAATGCTGCAGCCGTGTCACGGAAAGCGTCATCCAAGTTCTCCACAATCTCGGAATCGGAATCATCGGAATCATCATCAAGATCGGCAGCATGCTGATGCTGAGCACGCTCATTCTGTTCCATGTCCTTGCCCACACCACACATTGCCACATTGCATTGAACCCACTTAAAATGACTCGTCACGCCGCCCGCCACGAAAACATGATACACTGCCACATATCGTGTTGTGCCTACCGCTGCATGCATTCTGTTCAATTTAAGCAAGTCTGATTTCGGTATAAACATTGAACATGGACAAGTGGACTCCACAAACTGTACACTGTACACTCATGCGCGACAAGTTTCTGTATCGTGTAAGTCTTCAAGCTGTGTAGCATCAGAGCCCTGCGGATGAGGCTTCGGAACCGTGCAGTGCCTCAACGGAACCACACACTCATCATCAGCTGAAACATTCCCAAAACACATGTGACAACTGTGACAACTTACTGCACGCTGTGTGCCAGCTTGAACCCCTACTTTGCGTGCCTGACTTCTGATGGTAGGCATGCTTCGTCAGCAGGAACTACATTCTCTTTGTCGATTGTCTCAACCAATCCATGATTCGCTGAATCATGCTGCGGTAACTGTGGCACAGCTTCTTCTTCCACCTTTTCTGGACAATGGCGCTTGGGCGCTGGCTCTGCAGAATCACCAATCGTAGCATCACTCGTTGATACGTTCTGGGATTCCGCCAAACACTGCGAAGGCGATCGGCTCGCCACACCTGCGTTCTTCACTTCATGTGATTGCTCATCCTGCGCCAACATATCACTGTCATGAGCAGCGTGTTGATCATCTTCAAGATTGTCATCATCATCCAGAGCCTTTTCACCCAATGGTTTCTGACCACACAAGTGATCATCTTCATCTTCCTCAAGTTCTCCTTTTATTTCGCTAACTTCGACTTTGTTATCCAAGGGTTGCTGGTGCTGGTTCTGGTCGGGTGATACTTTCTCATGACCTGTGCTTGCCACTGCTTCGAGGTTTCCGTCATCGTTACCGAGCTTGCGTTTCTGCATGGACAGTAATGATGCATATTCTGTCGGAAGCCGACAGCTCCCCCATCCACAACGCGTCTTGCAATCATGTAGTTCTACTCTCTTTTTCGGAATGATGTTGTACACCACACTGCATGACACTGATGCGCCAGATTTTGCACCCACGAGCTTGCGCAGAGCCGCATAAGATTCAGCAATCTTGAACTTCTTGGCGTATGTCTTCATATTCTCATCCGTTAGAACGAAACTGGTCAAGAGGCGACATGTAGCCACCACGCAAGAAGTTCCTTTAGCTATGTTTGCGAGCGCCACAAGCGGACGATCCTCGCCGGAGACCTTCTTCGGTACGTTTGCAGACCTGTTTGTGAAATGGGGGAAAAAAACAGAATCACATCCCTCATGCACACACATGTTGTGTTCACTGCAATCTCGCCTGAACAAAACAAATTGTTGCAATGTCGAAGTCACGGATGCAAAATCTGGATCCCACTTTGCAATTGCCAGCACAATGACTTCATTGCTCAGCACTGAAGGCATTTTACGGTATTGTATCAACAACTACGAATAATATAGTGCATTTGATTATTCTTTGGATTACAACTTCAGCAAGCACAAGTTTCATGAAAAAGTGTTCTCGATAACTGCTCGAGCCACAATTACATGTCAACAGCCAACAACCATGGTTGTGCTCAATTCACTCATTGCTGCATGAACAAGTTAACAACATCCATCGATCCACATCAGCACAAACATTTTTTTGCACTTTGCAAACGTACATTCAATGCATTCCTTCGGCTCGTGATCGATCGCCTAAAGCGAATCACTTGTGCAACCTTAGTGACGTCAGTACACTCATATAAGTATGGAATATATGTGTGTATAAACTCCTATAATGTTATTATATGAATATAGTTTGATAATGAATTTAGTTATTATACATATGTATTAGTATCGAGAAATAATATTAACCAAAATAATATACAGCATGAAAATTAATGATTATATCAAATTACACTTCTGAATTCTCGGAACACGGTTTCTCGTGATGATTTGTCAACATGTTATATTCGACATTATTTTTTGCTGCCGGAACGCGACCCTTCCGGCCTACCGACACTCTCCACCGTCGAGCGGGCCTCCTGACGGTGGGCCATCCGCCCGCCAGCCCGCCCGCCCAACACCCTCCCGCCCCGTCAGGCCGCCTCCGGCCCGTCAGGCCAGCCCACCCTCCCGCCCCGTCGGGCGGCCCGCCCGACGCCCTCCGCCCCGTTGGGCGGCCCGCCCGACGCCCTCCCGGCCCGTCGGGCG
>CAJNIZ010011788.1:0-10602 GCA_905231905.1 Symbiodinium pilosum | reverse complement strand
AATCTGCTGAACATTCCGCAGCTGAAAACGCACGGAACAGCTGTCGCCACAATACTCAGCATCACCCCAGGTCACAACAGTTCCATCAGCAAGGATGGCTGCAAAAGCGCCCGAAGTGCATTGAATGTGCTGCACATTCCTCAGCTGATCTTGCACGGCACTGCTGTCGCCACCATCATCAGCATCACCCCAGGTCACAACGGATCCATCAGCAAGGATGGCCGCAAAAGCGCGACGAGCGGCTTGAATCCGCTGAACATTCTTCAGTTGATCTTGCACGGCAATGCTGTCGCCACCGGCGTCAGAATTGCCCCAGGTCACCACGGATCCATTTGCAAGGATGGCTGCAAAAGCAAAGGAAGTGGCTGAAATCTGCTGCACATTCTTCAGTTGATCTTGCACCGCACTGCTGTCGCCACCGAAGTTAGCCCTGCCCCAGGTCACCACGGATCCATCTGCAAGGATGGCTGCAAAAGCACACCAAGTGGCTTGAATCTGCTGCACATTCTTCAGTTGATCTTGCACAGTACTTCTGTCACCACCGAAGTCAGCATCACCCCAGGTCACCACGGATCCATCTGCAAGGATGGCTGCAAAGGCAGCGTTACTGGCTTGAATCTGCTGCACCTTCTTCAGTTGATCTTGCACTGCTCTGCTGTCGCCACCGTAGCGAGCATCACCCCAGGTCACCACGGATCCATCTGCAAGGATGGCTGCAAAAGCGCTGAAACTGGCTTGAATCTGCTGCACATTCTTCAGTTGATCTTGCACCGCACTGCTGTTGCCACCGCAGCCAGCATCACCCCAGGTCACCACAGATCCATCGCCAAGGACCGCAGCAAATGCTGGGCACTGAATTGCTCTACTAGCCTGTATTGCGATGGGCTGTATTTGCAGGCTTAAGACATCGTCATTGCATAACTCATTGCCTCGGACTGTTTTTGCTTCATCCAACACTGATCCTCTGGAGTGGACAAGTCTGCCCTTTCCAACCGACAGAGCCCTTTGCGCACGTCGATTGAATTCCCCAACATCAACATCCAGTCCAGTTTCAATCTGGACTGTCCTTCCGCTGAGCAGGCCGACATGGAGTGTAATCGACATGATGCAAAACTTGGACCTGCCCTGGCACTTGAGGAGGAGCCCAAGGTTTAGCAGTTCAGCAGACAAAGGAGTCTTCAGGGCCTTGAGAAGGCTGGCGTTTAGAGACGACAGCCTAGGAAGGAATGGCTACAGTCAATGTCAATGTCCTCCCTCCCTGCCTTTTTGAAGTAGGGTTTAGGGTTTAGGGAAACCCTTATACCGGAAAAAAAACTGCGAACCAAGACCTCAGCCCGAGCCCTTAAATCGTACTTGGAGGTTATAAGGGTAATTTCAAGCAACTTGTAACAGTGCATGTAACCCAGTTGTAGCCAGAGTAGCGGACTAAGGTGGCTCGTAGTTGAGTGGTGCAGACACTTATAAGTAATTGAGAATTGCCCTGACTGAACTTCCAAGTACCCACTAAACCTAACACTACACGAAGTCCTCAACCCTAAACCGTTTCCAAGCCCTAAACTCGCGGGTTAGGGATAATCAGGGCTAATGCAGCCTCAGAAAGGGAGATCCTGCGGGAGGGTAGTAAATGGGGGTGTATAGAAAGCATCCATAATGAAGCCACCTTCTCTACCTGCCGTGCATCCCTACCAAGATTAGGGCTCAAGGATTCCCACAGCAACCAGAATAGCGAGGGTTTAGAATGTTTAGACTGTTTATGGCTTAGGGTTTACGATTTAGGGTTTAGGGAGTTCAGGGAGTCCGGCGGTGTGGGAATTTGGGGCTTAGAGAGGAGGTCAAGCTAGTACTTTGCGCGTGGTCAAGAACTCCTTGGAAGGTCTTTTGCCTTACTATCTACGGGGGGCTTTATATGAGGGATATAGGGAAATATAATGTAGTTTCTCAAAATAGGCGGATTTAGTCCCCCAAATAATAGCATCCTTATTCTGGGGACCCCCAAAATGGTACCCCTCATTTTGGGAAACCCCAAGTCTACGTACTATCCCCAAGAATCCCCATTATGAACCCATCGGACGCGGAACTGCCCCAGTGTAACAACTTCACCCAGCGTCCCTCATGATGTCCACGCCGAAGAGGCACATGATTCCACCTGGCGGCCGGAGAATGTGTACACTCTTCCGCTAGTGCCGCAACCATAGCAGTAGCAACAGCAACAACAGCCATAAGCACGGCCATCAGCACAACCGCCAACCAACCGAACCCAACAAACAAAACAAGACAAGCAATAAAAGAGAATAACCAACGAGCGAGCGAGCAAGCAAGCCAGCCAGCCAACGAGCAAGCAGGCTAGCAAGCTAGCAAACTAGCAACCAAACTAACAGCTCCTATTTCCGATGGCAACTTGCAGAGAGCGAATCATTCAACACGTCAAGACACTGACTTGGCCTGACCTAGAAAGCAATTGTGAAACTACGTGGAGATGCTACCCGACTTCAGTCATACGGTTTTCAGTTGTGGAAAAATCGAGGATCGATGTGACATTTTGATGTATTCAACTGGATTTCCAATAAAATTCTTGCCGCTCCGTGCAACTGCTCATAAAGCTGGAATCTACTCATTGGCAATGCGGCGTCGCGCTTAACATCTCTTAGTGAGCCTCAGCATGCAAAACTCAACAATGCCACATTGAACCAAACGACCGCCAACCTGTAAGCGCAGCTTGGAAACTTAAGTTACCCCACACGACTTACTGATTCTTCATAGGGAATACGGGAATAGAATCCCTATATACCCCTATATAATCTGTTCCCCTATTCCCTACTAACCCCCTGTAAGCCTAACTGGACCCTTATCCTAAACCCTAAACCCTAAGCCCTGAACCCTAAACCAACAAAATGAAGGCCTATGTAGGCGTTGGGCAGCACTTGCAGGATATCCACTGGCAGCACGAAAAGGAGAAGCTCCCCTTGGCTTTGAGGGCTTTAGGGCTTAGTGTAATGGGCTTTAGAGTTTAGGGTTTTGCGTTTGAGAAATGAAGGTTTGGGGTGTGGAGCTTAGGCATTAGGGTTGCGGTTTAGGGCTTCGAGCTTGGAGGTTTACCTCTTTGTGTCCTGGTGTTTCAAGCTATAGGGTTTAGGCGTCTTTGGACTGTAGGGCTTTGGTGGAAATACAGCGGACCGGAATTTCCGCAAAATATGCCTAGGCTTCGGCGCAAGGCCTTAAGGTCTGGGTGACAACCCTCAACCACAACCTGAAACCTTGAACCCTACACTGCAGACCCAAATCTCAAACCCTAAGCTCTTAGCCCTAACCTCCAAACACTAAACAGCAAACTGAAAACTCTGCATAAGCCAAACAAGCCAAACACAAAACCCCACATTACTCCCCCACCCACATGAGTTAATCCTGCAGGGGACGGTGCTTTATGGCAACCCAAAAACAAGCACCAGTGTCATCCGAATTTAACAACACCTCCATGTGGCTGTTGCTCAAGAGACCTTTAAAAACCCGACACAGGGTCCCTGTACTCCATGTTTTACGTACAATCCTACATGCCCCTAGAGCTCTGAGGGTACCCTTGACAAAACACCAAACCTTGAACCCATACATTCTTTTATCTAACCGTACTGAACGGACACCAGGGCACCCCTGGTGTGGAATACCTCCGTGCCGTCTATGTTAGCTGAAGGCTCCCCTTTTTTCGCGAAGCGCAGCTTCTGACTCAAAAGCACGAAGTGGTAGCTTCCAAGAGGGATTGAGACAGAAAAGCGTATCCCAGACGTTTCGGGTCGAGTTTTTTTGGGGAATCACTTTTGAGATCTGTAGAATCCAAAGACGCGCCCTTCGGAAACTACAAAACAAAGTGGGGCCTCGCACTCGAATTCCCACCAACTGGAGTACTACTCCTCTGACTTGCCATACGAAGATGGCAGGTTCTCAGAAAACCGTACTTTGGGAGGTCTTGGGAACCAGAACCACATCTATGTATAGGGTTTAGGGTTTAAGGAAGTATGCCCAAGATACTCTGATCGTTACGTACTATTTGAACCCTTCGAAAGAGGTCCCCTAGTTTTGGCCCCCCCCTCCCTAAACCCTAAACCCTAAACCCCATAGGAGAAGCATTAGGGCATTGAAGGGTCCCTGAAGACACTCCCAAGCACGGACTCCGGTCACACGCGGGGGTTTAGGGTTTAGGGTTTAGGGACTGACTTACAGCCAGCTGCCATTTTCAGCTCCCATGGCCATGTCTCAGAAGGTATTGTCCCTTTGTGGCTTGCTCCTATAGTGATGGTATTGTTCAACATGATGTTAAAGCAGTCTTGCAGGGAGACAGAGCCATAGCCACCGAAGGGAAACTCCAGCCACTTGACCAGAGCCTCTGGCCCTTCAACCCTCTGTTGAGCATCATCAGGACTGGAGGGTTCTGACGTGTGTATAAAAAAACTTGTGCACTGTAAGCGGGCCTTGTAGAATCTGAAGAATTGGCGAATTGGAACAAGGCTCTGATTAAATTTTCCCATAACTCCAACAGGATTGCTTAGGGACCGTATCCCCAATAATCCAAACAGCTACATTAGGTGGACCCCCCACCCAGTAATAGTGACTATTATGGATAATAAGGATTATACCAGAGTCCTAATATATTCCTATTATAGCACTACTACAGGGTGGGGGGTCCTCCTAACAACTACAACCTATAGCTTAAGCTTTTTGCTTTTCAAATTCTTTCCTGACTGAGCTGCAAGGGGTCATCTTTACGGGGGGCGGCCCGAAATGGAGCCCCGGATGAGTCCGTAACTGTATTAGTACTATCATTACTAATGTTACCATTATTATTATTATGGTTTAGGGTTTAGGGTTATTACTATTACTATAATAACTGTTAGTTACTGTAGGTTCAAAATACATTTAGCCCCACCGCTGCCCCAAACAAAACCATGAACCTTCAAGTAGGTTGCAGAGCTAGGAGTGCACTTGCAAGTTTCTGCAATAATTGGATTTACATGTGTGGTCGCCTCATAATTACATGCAACAAAACCCTCTCGAGAAAACCATAGCCGAAGACCTGCACATTCATCGCTACCCTAGTACCTAAACTCTCATCCCAAATGACCAAAGTCCCCAAACCCTAATTTTGAAAACCCTTAGTCCTAGACACCTAAATCCCTAACCCGCGCAGAGGTGGGATGGCAGCTGGTGGAACATCAGCCAGCAAGCGCAAGGCCAATGGGCAATGTTGACCGGCTCGTTCACCTGCGCAGGGCTTGTAGGATTGAAGGGTTTTTGGGATTTTGGAATTTTTAGGCCTCTTAAACCCTAAACCCTAAACCCTGAACCCTAAACCCTGAACCCTAAACCCTAAACCCTAAACCGCTAAACCCTTTAGGGTTTTCGGGTGGGGGTTTGAGGTTTCGGGTTTGAGGTTTCCAGGCAAGGCCTGCACCTCCAGAGCCCAAAGGCCCCTAAACCCTAATCCCTAAATCCTAAACCTTGGGTATTGCCTCCACTCAGTAACAGTTGGATAATAATCAAAATATGGTGGAAAAAAGACCCTTAATATAGACTGTTACTGGGGGGGGGCAGTACCCAACCTAAACCTTCTGGGTTTTGGGTTCAAGGTTTAGGCTCAGGAATTTGCAGCAGCCAGGTGCCCGGACTGCCAGCCTGCCCTGTTGCAGAGGCCCATAATTTGGCGACTAGACCCCACACTCTGTAACAGTGGTGTAGTTGAAGTAAAGGAGGTCCCTCATGTAATCACCGCTTTCGTATCAGGCACTATTACGGTGAGGAGTCCAACTAAAGTAGGTAGAACATCCCCAAAAACCAAGGGGATAATCAACATACCTTATGCATATTTGGCCTAGCTGGGGCTGGCTGGAGGCCGGGCTCTGAACGAGGAGTGCAGGCTCTCTCCGTGCAAAAAGGGCTGCTAAGGGATCCGTGACCCCATTCACTATCCCCCCATATCCTTACCGCCCGCGAGTGAAGGGTTGGCCTGAGGGAGTTGAACCTGCCCTAAACCCTAAACCATGAACCCTAAACCCTAAACCAGTGCCAGGTGTAGGGACAAACTAGGGAAGACTTAGCTGGGAGAAGAACATGGATTCCCCAAACAATCCCTCAACCCTTGGCAAGAAGCACAGCAACCACTCCGAAGAGAAGTTGGCGGGTATACTCAATGCTTGAGGGATTTGCACATTGATATTTTGAGGGAAGGTCCTTCTCAGACCGAGAAAGGCATGGAGCAAAACCAATGAGAGCGTGCTATTCAAGCGACCAGTCACAGGCACTCACAACAATATCGAGGTTTCGAGCATCGGGTGTGAGCGTCGCGGCCGGCATATCAGACATCAGCTGGAGTGCCACTTGCCAGTGCCTTCCGGCGTTGCATGCGCTGATGGCGGCACTGAAGCTAAACATGTCCGCTGGCAATCGCAATGTCGGCATGCCTGGGATGTACTTCCAAGGACCCCCAAACTTTTGATGGATAGGTTCCCTTGTATAACCACGGGGAAATTAGTAACTGTATCTCAAAATGCCATCTGGATGCTTGTGAGTAGTTGAAGGGCTGCTTGCCACTGACTGCCCTTCTCCTTGGCCATGCTTAGTTGGGAATGGGGGAAATGAATCCACCCCTGTTCATCCAATTCGAGATTTTTGGGGGGGAGTTGGCTTTAGGATTCTTAAGGCATAGGGGCTTACAATATGTTCCCCTATAGTCATCCCTGAACCCCAAACCCTAAACCCAAACCTCCAGAGCCCTAAACCCTAAAGCCTAAACCCTAAGCCCCTGTAAACCATCCCCCAGTCCCAACGAAGCATAACCAAGCCGCACATGCGCTTATGGCTCCACTGAAGCAAAAGATGTCAGGAACCTTGGCTGCCCTAAAACCCAAAAGGTAAGGTTTAGGGTTTAGGGTTTAGGGTTTAGGGTAAGGGCTTCTGAAGCTCCAAAACCCTAAAGGTAAGAGCATTGGAAGCTCTAGAACCCTAAAGGTAAGGGCTTTGGAAGCCCTGAAACCTTAAAGTAGTTCACGGCAAAGTTTAAGGCTTCATAAGGGATTATATATGGGCTGAATATGGGTTATATAGGGATAGTGGAGAAGAAGATAGAAACTACTACAATGGGGGTATATAGGGTTTAGGCTTACATGGGGATAATGGACAAGAGAATGGGAACTACCATTTAGGGTTTAGGGTGTATGATTCCCAATGGTTACATGGAATTTCTACCCATAACCATTAACCCCAAGCCCCAGCCTGCTTTTCACCTGCATTTATATGCAAACAAGGCAACCCAGAGTGGTCAAGCAAAACCCTTAAATCCAGAGTCCCACTGAAATAGATACAGTATGGAATTCTACAGGAACCCCATATACCGCATATTCTATCTACCTAACAGGGAATGTACATCCCTAAGCCCAAGTCCGAAACCCTAGACCCTGAACCATAGGTCCGAAAGCCTGAACCCCATGCGCAAAGATTTGAGATCCAAGCCATACCGCCCCAACGCTGAGCCCCAAGTACTAAGCCGCGCTTAAATCGCTATCTTCCTTGATACTTGCCCGAAAAGACAAGTTTCGCTGTCTTTTGGGAGTTGAACCACAGGGCTTACGGTTTGGGGTGTCGGGCACTGACGAACTGGACAGGGTTCAGGCTGGAAACCTGGGCTCAAGAGTTTAGGGTTTGGGGCCTACCCTAAACCCTATCTTACCTAGACCCTCCTCCTACCCTCTACTAGGGCCTAACTACCCACTATTAGGGACCATATATCCCCAATTCAGGGTACAAGGAAGGTCCTGGTTAGATAGTAGTTTCCCACTTTCTTTGCCTTTGTAGTATAAACCAAACCCTTTAAAAAACTAAGCCACCAAGGGACCATGTTTCCCTCATCCATGTTTGACAAAAACTGCATCGCCAACGGCCACTGCCTGGTTGTGTAAGGCCCCTTTTTAAGGGTTTAAGGGAGACATAGGAAACCCTAAACCCTAAACCCTACTAAACCACTGTTTAAAGGGAGACATAGGAAACCCTAAACCCTAAACCTACTAAACCCTGGATGCAAAGAGAGACACATGGGGACTTCATAGGGTTTTAGGTGCTTGGGTTGAGGATTCCTGAGGATTCCGGGTCTCAGCCGTAGGATTGAGGTTTATCATTACGGTCTAGGGTTTAGGATTTAAGTGCTAAGATTTTAGGGTTTCGGGTTTAAGATTTGAGGGTTTAGGGTTTGGGGGTTTAGACCACGCAAAGTTCTATACCACATAGAGTTAACATTCCCCTTGCAACTCTACGCGACAAGTATTTGTGATCTGTCAGATGAAAACCTAGGTACAAACTGACGGCAGTATTTCATGAAGTCCCTGCTATCCCACACGAGTGTCATGTCTAGTGGCAATTGCAAGGGACCATAGGATTTTACTTGGGCGGGTGGTTTTCCCTAGGTAGTTGACTAAGTCTACAACTTCCTGACAGCAACTGAGCGGCTGCCCTTCCTCGCAAGCACTGATCAGGGCACTGTAGGTGACGAGATCAGGTGCTAGGTTGTCAGAGTGCATGACAAAGAGCCTCAATGCAGGGGCCGTTTTGAAGGGGTTATAGGGTCATATAGGGTTTTGGGGATGAGGCTTGAAGGTTTAGGGGCCAAAATACTTACAAGACTGGAGGACAAAAGTAAACAGACAATTAAACGGCGAAATAGAAACTAGGCTCATATCGGGCCACTAGGCATTTTATGTCGGGGCCTATCCGGCTACCATAGGTTGTGGGGATGTGTTGTACACAAGTTGAAAGAGGACTTTAACAGGATAGTCGGTAATTGTTCAGGCTTCTACATGCTTCGTGCTTTGCTGGTGGGGTAGTGCTATACAGACCGTTACAGGGCTGATGATAAGACTAAACCCCCAGCCCTAAATCCTAAACCACTAAACCCTAACCCCTGATCGAGACACCACAGGGATAGATTCGGTCATTCCGGCATTCCCCAACTAATTAAGCAGGACCAAGGGCAGTTCCAGTGACATCTGCCATTGACTGCCCTTGCCACACGCACTCATCGCTGAGTTCCTGGGTTTAGGGTTTAGGCCTTAAGGTTATCTTCACATCTTATGTCATGAGGCTTACGTGGGGTTTGGGGCGTCCAGGGTAAAAGGTTTTGGTTGAGGGGCTACAGCTTAGGGTTTGGATTCGGGTATTTAGGCTTTTGGTTTTTGAAGCAGGTCTGGTTGTGTGTATGCACACACAACCAGATGGATAATGTAGTCCCACTCTACACGACCGGGTGCCGGAGGATTTGAACACAACGAAGGGGTATCCTGAAGGATCGTCCGCAGATTGAAGCGCTCATGATGAGGGAGCTGTCTCTCTCGCTGTAACGTCACGTGGGGACTTAGTTGACCTTTGGAGCCCCTTTGGAAAATATGAGTAACTGTTACTCTACCAAGAAGGGAAAACATTTTAACATCCCAAATACCAGCCCAGGAGATGTCTTAAAACAACTCCCAAGCCTTCTCAAGCTTGAACGTAGAGGCAGAAACCAGGCACTTATAAAAATGCCCGCGCCTAAGACAGACCAAACAACTACAGTAATAATGTAGTAGTATAGTCACATAGTCACATAGTAACATAATGATACCGCAAGCTAGTAAGTTAATCATGCGAACCCCGAGGGAGCTTCCAAGCTATTGAGAAGTGCGTGCTGGCTGCAGGCCCCACATATTCTAAAAGTCTTCGAACCAGTTGAACAGCAGCAAGTTATGTGTGTTGCAAATTGTTGATCAAACATGGCCTGCCTTAAGCACTGAACCCTAGGATCACTCAGCAAAAGCCCAGATTCAGGCTGATTCTATTCGGGAGGACTTCACCAAGGGCCATATCAGAGAGGATGAGCAAAGCGTGTTGCCACTGACCGCCCTTTTCGCCTTAGTAAGGTAAATGAACCCTAAAAACCTTAACCCTCAACCCTAAGCCCTAAATCCTACAGTCTAAAACCTAAACCCTAGACTCGGGGCTTGGGATTCTGGGATTTACCCTCCCTCAAACAAGCATGGAATCTGAAAAGGCGCCTTTTATAGACACTTTCCTTTTGAAATGGGGTCTATATGGAGGTTCCATGCTAGTTTGGAGGAGAGTAAAATTCACACCTGGGCTTGAACTTCGGGTTTCTGACGTCCTTGGCACCCCTTTAAACTTTTGAAGGCTTTGGCGTCCCCGCCCTGTTCCAAACACGGTCAAAGGCTTAGGCTTGCTAACTCCCTGTTTGTAGCCCTGATCTCAAACGACTGCAGTCCGGATAGCTGGGTTGCTGTTATGGAACTTAAATAAAGAAGTTACCATAATGGATATATATGGTAAATAATAGGGTTTCCCCAATATAGTAACTTGATTTAAATTCCTTAACAGCAACCCAGATAGGGCCCTTTTGGGGAACAAAAAATCTGCATGGCCCTAAGTACCTTTTAGCTTAGGGATGATGGCTCAGGGTTTAGGGTTTAGGGTTTAGGGTTTAGTGTTTAAGGGTTTAGGGTTTAGGCTTTAGGGTTTAGTGTTTCAGGGCTTAGGCTTTAGGGTTTAGTGTTTAAGGGCTTCTCGTTTTGGCACTGATTC
>CAJNIZ010011787.1:0-10602 GCA_905231905.1 Symbiodinium pilosum | reverse complement strand
TACACTACAAAAGCGTGTAAAAAATTAAAAATGTAAAATGTAAAATTACACGCGAATGATCTATCAGGTAGGCTTCCTACATGTAGAGCCACACGCAAACAGAAGCAACGTCTGTTGTGGTCAGGGATTTCGCTGGGCTTCTGCCAAAAGCGGTGCAGCGTGCGCACGAACCCAACACACGAGTGTGCCATGGCTCTTTTATGTTTTTTCTTAATATCACTCAAGTGTTATGCTTGCGTGAGGGGATACGCTCGCGAAGAATATTTTCACTCGTTTGCGGCCCACTACGAAGCAGATGCCTGTGGCACAGGCACGTGCCCACGTGTGAATCTTTCGCGTGTAATTCAGCATGATGTTTTGGCAGGATGCGCCGCAGTGGCGCCGCTTATCCAGATCGCGGTTCTACTGGGGCTTCAAGCCGCGAGCAGGCAATTATGCTACCAGAGTGCGCAAGTGTGGTAGTTTGTGCAACCCCATCGTCTTCAGCAAACCTTGTCGCTTGCTTTGTTCTTGCATGACCAGGTCTTCGGAAGCAGAAACACCCGACGCCCAAGAAAGAACGGGTTACAGGCTTTGGCGATCATGATATGTTATGTCGTAGTGAACTGTTTTTTGTATTGCTGGCAGGTGTCTTTCGGGACTGTGGCCTCATCGACTCGCTGCAAGCTCACGGGTACAAGGTCACCTATGACGGAGACGGTCCGTATTGGGCTCTCGCACATGGCCGCAGGTTTCTGGCGCCTTTCAAGACACTGGACTAGAACTTCTAGTTACTCTAATTTTGCATTGGTAAGTTATATTACACGATAACGAATGAGTGTGCGCTATAGTTTAATTCCAAGGAGAACCATCGTGCCGATCGTGTTCCCGAATGTTCCGAGCCCCGGAGAATATGTCTTGGGGCGTAACGAGCACTTTATCGCGATGCGATGGAACGCTGATGGTATTTTTGTTAACTTCAGCAACCGCACGCATCTCTGGCATGAGACGGACCTCGCCGCGCTTCCACAAGCTTCTTGGCAAGCAAGAAAAAGGTTATTGAGTGCCCGCTGTAAATCGTTGGTAGTTTTCCAGGCCATGCTGTCTCGATGCGAGCGCAGCAACAAGCTCCTTCTCGACCCAGCAAACATCAGCGCTGCTTTCCGAATCGAACCTTTGGCTGCAGCTCGTCAATTTTAGTACTTTGCTTGTAAGCATTAAACTCGAAAGCTCATACGTTCAGGCTGAGTCTACTGGAAGCGGTGGAAGAAGCAGCGATCCCGATTATCGAGCAGGCAAGCACGCGCAAGAGGCCGCTGCCGATATCGTGCGTGAACTTACTTCGGCGCGCAGCGACTCACCGCCGCCTTTGCGCATGCCGATTCCTGTTCGCGCCGCACCCCTTCGTGCAGACTTTCTTGAGCCTTTCGTTCCTCTCATGCTTCTGGATGGTGCTGATAGGGCAGAGGATGGAGAACATGGAACCGCAGAAACGCAGAACAGCTGCCGTGCAGACATTGCCGACAGCGACTATGTTGGATCCGGTTTGGAGTGACTCGGCTAGGCAAAGCGTCAGCAATGTTATTATGGCTCGTTTGCATCATGCGTTCTAGTGTCACCAAGATTTTAATTTACGATATTTTGATTAGTGAATGTAAAAACAGCAACACAATAAAATCTTATCTAGCGCTGAAGGCCTTGGATGAAACATCTCCTTCATCAAGACCTCATTCGACATGGAGGTGAGCTACCAGAACCGGATCCCATGCCCCGGACGTATACGCTGCGGGATGTTCTTGAGTTGCCAGGAGTGCGAGAGGCGATGCGTAGAAGCAACATTTTAACAGAAACCAAAATCTTTACAGCCATACAAAAGCATCCTGCGCAGGCCTACGAAGAAGACAGCCGGCCTGCGACCGCGTCCAAGAAGGCGCAGACGCGGGCGTATTTTTTGTGTGGCGACGTAGAACTCATTTGAACTCATTTCTTTGTATTGCACGCAGGCAGCATCGGCCTTGGCAAGAAAGTCTGCGGCAGCGGCAACCACACATCAGGGCGCGCGAGAGAAGGCAAGAAAATCTTCATGTTTGTTTTAACGAACTTGCGTACTGTCTTCATCTAAGTAGCAGGAGAACCGGGAGAGCGCCCCGAGCTACAAGATTCCGTGCGATTTCGCACCCGTGAGCATCGCGGATCATCTAGAGTGGTCTCTCACAGACATCCCAGACTCCAGCCCGTACAAGGTGGTTCGCAGACGGCCGGGAATGAAGACGCCGACTCATCTGTCGAGGGCGACTGCCACGGCTATTGATCGCAGTGCGCGGGAGATCGATCATGAGCACCCGCTTGTGAAAACAATGGGATTTCGAGGCAGATTCCCAGGCAAGTTGGTGTACTCGCCAACCATGCGCACTGCGTGCTGGGCTGACACTGTGCATGACGCATGGAACATCCTCCACGAAATCAGACGCATTCTGCGAGATAGGCTCGGTCATTGCTGAAACATTTTTCAGTCTTCCAGCTTTGCAGTGGATGCATCTTTTCATTTATAACCTAAATCTGATTTTGTATGTAGAACGTCATGTATAGGAAATTGATTTCCGAAACCCTTAACTTAAGGCTGGCTTTCTTTTATTGGGATTGCTTGTATAAGTTGGATCATCATTCAGGTGATTGAGACGCTGCGCTATATCATAGCTTTAACAAGGAAATAGGTGGTTCCGATCCACTAGGTTCTTCTGATCTTAACGTTATTGTCTATCATAGATCGGGCGCGGCGTATAACTTGGGATGGCATCTCAAGACACGTTATCGTAAAATTCTTTGTGTTAGTTCCAGAAACCTTTGTATAACATCCAGATTTCTAGGTACGAGCGCTATATTCTATGGAGAGTAGTTCCGCCATAAACGAGGTTCGGAGTGATCCGGTAAAGGGCTATGTCAGTGCCCCGTTTGGTGCAGGATTCGTGCTGAAGAAGCAGCTTCCTCATCCAGATGGCAGCGACGTTGCAAGCTTCAGGGCGTTGCGATGTGTCATGCTTAGAGTTATCCTATAGCGTATGATGATGTTTTCAATAAGGTTACAGTAGTGTAACGGTTAACCGATCTCGCTGCTGAGGTCAGAGGAGCTCAAGTCTCCACGTCGCCGATGGGCCAAGAGAAGCATCGCAGCTCGTCAGTCGGTATAGTTTCGGCGTAAACATATGAAGCATGCGTGCAGTTTCTGTGCTCAGGACGACTCTGATGTCTTCCAGCCTACGATAGATTTTCTGGGTGGCCACAACCACGTGATGATTCCGAATGAAATTCTGGATATGCTATTTGGTTTTTTTCTCCAGCGAGTATCTCGTTTCTCTAGCAATTTGCTCTAGAGATATGCGTCGGCTGGCAGCCAATCTTCGACGATGGGCCGGTCGCTGGTTATACTTGGGCAGCGAGGAATTCCATCATCCCCGGACTCTCAACGCTCCCGCTCGTGCGTATGAGCTAGCACGAGCAGTCAGTGTGCACGTTTCCCGGTCATGTTTAAGCATATAGCTATTTCCTACTCGAATATGTTTTAGTGTTGCATAGTGCAGTAGCATAACAGCTGCAGGCTTTGTACTATACGTCTTGCAGCCAAGGTCAATCAGCTGGCGATATTTTCGCAATTACCGCCTCGCCTGGTGCTAGATTGGAGCATGGTAGCCCATGCTGAACCTGCCAATCAGATGCGGTGTGGTTTTCAGTCCGCAACACCACTCATGGGTGCAGCGTGCTTTGACTTGATCTTGCCAGCCGATGCCACAGGGTTTTACATCGGCACTCGCGATTGGCATAATGGAAGACGAGCCTGGTGCAGAATCGACAATTTCTTTCGAGACAACACAACAATCTCATTCGGCTTGAACGATTCGCCTCCCCAGCCTCACTTCGGTCGCACGAGACTTTGCTTGCAGCCGCAGCGCACTCATCGCTTTAGCGTTCGCTGGCATCAAAGAGCCTTTGAGGTTGCGTTGGATGGTCACGGTATCTCTGGCGCGACTGCGTGATGGCTTGCCCGACTCATGCTCGCCTTTAGCTCAACTGTTTCTCTGGGTTTGCGTCAGAGGTGCGAGGCATTCCATGCCGCGCGTTCGATCGCTGCCGTCGCCGATTCACCTGAATGCAACCATCAGCTGCGCCATCTGCCAACGCGCAGAGTATTTGCGCAATCGACAGTGGGGCGTGTGCCCTCTGTGTTGCTCCTGGATATGTATGGCTCACGCAAGACGGGGCCCCATGCGCAGATGCCCGAAGTGCCCCATGCAAATGATGGATTATGTTGGATTGGCGGCCACTCTCAGCTGGAATTTGGAGATTCGCAGGAATCGGATTTCCTCGGCGGGTCGTCTTTGCTTGCGTCGGCTATCTCGGAGTATGTCATCTTCGTTCGGATCCGGGAGGTGGAGACTGTGGCGCTGAGGAATCTACAAGAGATGGTAACACAGCGGTCGCGTTGGCTTTCCTTGTCAGATCCGTTCGATTTAGAATTGACTGTTTCTGCTTGGAGATTTCATTTGAACTTGGTGGAGCAGCAAGCGAGGCAGGTTACGGCTCGTGTGGATCCGTCGATCATGCTGGGCGAGGCGCGTAAGAACTTGCAAGGGCTCAGCGAAAAACACTCCATTTCCGATGTGGATCGTGCTTGCAAGCGGTTGGGTGCTTGGACACGTTTAATGATGTCTCTGATACCTTACAAAGATGCGGTGTGCAAGGATTTGGTGATGTCGCCAGTGGATCCGAGCACGTCCAAGCGGAGATGGGAAAGCCATCTTTTCGAACTCAGGCAGTGCGTGGATCTTCTCAAGAACGAGCTGCCAGGCACATGCGGCGAGTTTATCGATATGTGTCCCGATTCTCCTGCAGAGATCTGGAAGGATGATTTTCGTGGCGGAGCATCCTCTGCCGGCATCATCTGCAGCTTGCGCGCTGGCGGCGCAGATGAGGACACAGGCCGGCAGCAGCTTGCTTTCACGCATGAGCAGTGGTATTGTCTAAGCGCGAAAAGAAGAACAGCTCTCGTGCGGCAGGAAGCCAGACAGGAAGCGAAGGACAGTGATGATTACCTATGTTTTTTGAGAATGTGGCACAAGTCTTTTAGTTTGTACTGCGGCCCTAGCTACAGCGAGAACGCAACTGCAAAAATCCGTCTTCCTTGTTTCTCGCCTGCAAACGAACAGCTTCCTGAGCTTCCGGACCATGGCGATGATCTTGTTCTGCAGTGTAGACTTCCCAACGTACAATGTGAACTTCTCGTTCGAAGGTATGGACATTCCAGAGATGCACGCATCACTTTTACGGAAGCAACGCACAGCTACCATGTCGATGGCTGCAGAATGCCGATATCCGTGACAGGCCTGGTTCATCGCTTTGCTCAGGATTTCGACGCGGACAATGCAATCTCCAAGATGATGGCAAGCTCTCGCTGGCTTCGTCCGGAATACGCCAGGAAGGTGGCAGAGGACGGTTTGCTTCACCCGCTTTCACCAGAGGAAATCAAACAGCTCTGGCGCCGCAATGCTCGGGAAGCTGCCACCAGAGGCCACCTGGATGCACCTTCAGATTGAAGTTCTTCTCAACGGCAGCAGCGTGCAGGGCGATTGCTGTGAGCTTCGTCTGTTCGCTCGTTTCCTTAGAGAGTACCCGTTGCCTCTCATCGCCTTTCGCACGGAGTGGTGCATTTTCGCCGAGGAGGAAAAGCTGGCAGGATGCATTGATTTTGTGGCTAAGTGCTCGACCCGTGAAGTTATTCTTTTTGATTGGAAAAGAACAAAACAGCTTCGTAACAAGTACAGCAACCCTTGGGCGAGTATGAGGCACCCATTATCACATCTAGCAGACAGTGCTGGAGTTCATTATCGTTTGCAGCTCAACCTTTATAAGTTCATTCTCGAGAAATACTACGATCTGAAGGTGCGGGCCATGCATGTTGTTTGCTTGCGTCCGGATAATTGTGATCACGGACCTTTCCTGGACACCGTGCCGGACATGCTCGTAGAGGCAAAGGCCATGCTGGATACACACAAACTTGCCCTCGCAGCCGACCAAAAAGATGTGCGCGGCGGTGCTGCTCCCGCTGAGAAAGTGTTCGACTGTAAAACCCATGACGCACTGAATGTTTCCGGTGCAACGGAGCAAGGTCAGCGTGGCAATGACAATCTGCGTGAGTCAACGGCTGAGAAGCACGGTCAGACGCAGCAGGATGGTGTCAGATCGAGCGCCGCTACGCAAAACTCTTCGTTCGGGCGTCGCCCGTATGCTTTGGTAGCCTCCGAGCTACGTGCAGCTGGTTTGCAGCCATATACGGCGAGCAATGAGATGAATGATCGCGAGATCCTGAATGGAAACTTCACCAACCTGTATCGTCGCCGTGTCTTGTTGTTTGTCGGACAAAGTGTTTCCGCAGGTGCGCAAGAAGAAAATGATAGCTTTCGTTCCATGTGCGGCAATGACATGCGCGGAGGAGCCTCGCAAGACTCATTCGATGCTCGTCTTGAACAGGAGTACGACCTCATGGACACAGAGGACATTGCAGCCGACGAACATGCGGATTCGCAGCGCGAGCAACTAGCACTGGCGCTGCCTTCTATTCTGTCAGAGGACACCCTAGCGGCTGCCAAGCAAAGACGCCTGATGCCAGGCGCATCAACAAGCTCGGATGCTTTCGACGGCTTCTTTGCGGCCACATCCGCAGCCTACGACGTTTCAGTCGAAGCTAGGCCTCAAGCATCCGAGGAACGCATCAGCGGGTCTGTCAGGGAGCAGTGTCGTAGAATTCTAGCTTACACTAGAGCGCATCAGCCTGCGTGGCCGGAAGACATGATTCGCGTGGGCGCAGCAGCCATTCTCGTGCGCAGAACGCGGTGCACGGACCTCTTCGTGCGCGGCTTCGTGGGCCTCATCTGGATAATCGAGGGAGAGCGTTTTATTCGAGCGCATGGAGGAGTTTGCTACCTGTATCATGATGACGGTGCTTTCGAGGTTCTTTGCTGAGGTCGAGTAGCTGTATTTCATTTTATGGTATTGTTAATAATGTTAACAGGTAGAATATGTTGTCTCGGCGACTGCAGCAATCCAGGCTTACAAAGGCGTGCCGCCAGAATCCACGTTCTACAGGATCAAAACTTTTCTGCTGAGGCTGGAAGGAATCTTTCGTCTAATGTCACCTTCGACTTCGCGGTCGGACCAGGGCATCCTCACGGAGATCGCACAGCTCCGCTTGCAATACAACAACCTCAAGGAGTTCCTGCTGGCTGCCGAGGATGAAGCCATGGCGTCCGGGCCTGGAAGGCAGCGCGCAGGAAGGCGAGCAGGAGATGAAGGTGAGGCGAGCCATGGCTGGCCCGCTTGGACTGCGGAAATGCTAGCCAAAATCCTGGCTCCTCTGCAGAAAGATCTTCTGGATGAACGTACCTCGGAAATACTTAGCATTTTTTTGTGTCTGACACATTAATTTGTTTGTAGTGAAGGTGCGGACAATCCTACCAGTAGATGATATTTTCAGTTCTCGGATCTAGGTTTCCTGTGTAGTTGTTACATTTACTAATATGGTTCTGCTGCGTTCTCAGGGTTTGTCATTCAGGAATGTTCTTAAAACTATGTCCATGACAATTACGTGTACCCTTACGCGCGTAAATAGCACATATATGAACATTTAATACCGACAAGTGCATTCAAGGACGTTTACTACAGTTTCTGGCACAGTGGTGTGACGCACCAAATTGCCGAAGGTCTGGGTGCGCGTATGCGGACTACTCGGTTCTTTATGATGTGTCCGAGAACGAGCGTGTGAGGCTGGTCCCCGCGTCGCCCGAAAACAATTTGTACATTCGGATTCCACACCCGCTCGTGATGCCTCTACCAGACCCGGTTCTGCAGCAAGCCAGCGAGAGGCACGCAAGATTTATTACACAAACCTTTTGGTGCAACGAAGACTACTACAGAGCGACCCTGTCCGCCATCGCCCTGGCCAAACGTGGTGAAAATGTTGACAGGTGCTTCGTCGGCGAGTCTGCTGGAGGCACCGGACAGTCGCTCTTCAGCAGCCATTTGGCCGCTGTCTACGGACCTAATCACGCCTTTATCGACCCCAACCGTTTCCACAACGAAGAGGAAATGCGTAAGCAACTTGAGCAGTTTGCGCATTGTTGGATCATCACCGCTCAAGAAGCGCCAGAGACTCACAAACACTTCCAACAAGATCTCTTCAAAAAGCTCATGTCTGCGGACGACTTGGCCGGCCGGCGTCCATATGGCTTCGTAACTCGAATGCTACGTGTCATTGGTTTCAAACGCTTCGAGACCAATCGAGTTATGACGTTCAAGAACGTGATGGAAACCAACTTCAACTCAATTTACCGGCGGTGCTTGGTGTGGAATCCTAAGCCAATTTTTGTCGATGATGTCGCGTTTGGTGAACAATATCCAGACCCAGAAGCAGACGGCATCTTTGTCAAGGGCCCAACCCCCAAAGCTTTCCTTGAAAGCGGGCCAGCCATCGCTGCCATGCTGAAGCAGCAGCATGGCTTCGAGTCCTTGCGTTCCAGGCAGGTCTGCTTGCGCACGATCGAGGACCAGTTCCTTGGCTGAAGATTTAAGGATTTGTTTCTGGTGCTAACGCCAGTGTCAAGAGCTTGGTAGTGTTGTTGCTGCAATGCATGAACATGATGCTGTTTCCAACAAATGGTATAAGTTTCTGAACCTGTTAAATCTGTCTTCGACTGAACCCGGATTTCCAGGAGCAGACGGAAGGCGAGCCCAAGGCGACATCTCTCGATATCATGCTGCAGAAGCAAGTATGTGCGGCCCCAGCGGCGGACCCGCTTGAGCCAGTATGCGAATTCTCGAAGGCGAACGCGGCCGCAACAAGCTTTGCTCTCGGACTTGGACAAGGCACACCGACTGCAAACTTCAAAGCCTATTTCACCAAGGCATGGTTTCAGCGCTTCGCTAAAAAGAAGTTCAATGTAGCGCCGGACATGTGGGATCAGCTCACGGCCAAGCAGTTCTTCTTGCCTGCAGACAAGAAAGCCGCTCCAGATTCTTCTTTTCCAACTATACCATGCAAGCATAAGTTGGAGGACATGTTCACCGTGAGCAATGAGCCAGAGTTCATTACGCTACAAGAGATGCTGCGCGGCTATGGGAAGAGATAGAAGCGAATGGAAGTCGTGCTGCTAACTCGGAGCTGCTGCAGCATTTTCACAAGGAAATTCTCAAGAAGCTCAAATCTGGCAGGGGTCGGCACGGCGTCGAGAAGGAGGAAGCTATAGTGTACTGGAGCGGCGTAGCAGACAAGCTTCAGAAGCACGAGGCCTGCGCCCGATCTCTCTTGGATCGAATGGTGGACCAAATTTCACAGACGCGCGCAAGTGATCTCGCAGTCCCAGTACGTCGTCATCTGGCGAAAAAAGCTTCAGGTGAAACGGCTGCAGCTTCGCAGGAAGGTGCTTCCGCGGCGATCTTGCCTTCTGGCTCGGCTGCTCTACATCCGTTCACCGGCCAGGACGAGTACGTGGCGATGCATGTCATCTACAGCTACAAGCTCGACGGCATCAGGTCTCGCAGATACGCCGAAAGCTATTCCGTGCAGCATCTAGGCACGGCGTGGCAGTCTGTCGCGCTATGCGACACTCTTGACTTTGATATCGAGAATAGCTGTTTTACGTTACTTGTGCAATTGTTGGATCGCATGGAGCCTCAGCATCCGGCGTGGCCGAAGATACGGGAGACTTTGCAGATGTGTGCCAAGAAGCGTACTGAAATTATACAAACGAAACAGAAGTTGGACAAAACAGTGTTCAATGGAGGCGGAATTCCTTCTCACCTTGAGAAGAACGAGTTTCTTCATGATCTTCAGCGCGCCTCTCTGTTTTGCCGCTGGGTCGCAGCTACCGCCCTGAATGATCTGGCCTGGGCGTCAGTTCTTCAGGCAAAAGAACGGCCAGATCTATCCATCCTCACTCATTTCTGGAACATAGCCGAAGACATTGTTATGGAGGCGTGGCTGGCTAAGGCAGCGACTCTGGGCTCTCAGCACACCTCTCTGCACTTCGATGGCATTCGTCTGGATCGACAGGTTGCTCAGCCGTCGGTGGATGAGTTTTGCGAAAGCTGTGCGAGAACCATCAGGGAGAAGACCGGCTTCAGCGTGCAAATTCGTGTGAAGGAACATTATAATTTCAAGACCCTGCTCGGCAAGCTTGATTCAAAAGAAACCGTCGCCTGTCCAGAAATTTTGCTGAAGCATGGAAACTGCATTCTGGCAAGCTTGCATCATCTGGGCTTTGCAGAACAGGCTGGCTCTATGGCGTCCACTGTCGTTGGGCCCGCGCATGTTTTCTTTGCGCGACGAGGCTGTCGAACATACGAGCAAGTCAAGGATTCTGCTGGCTTGAGATTGTTTCCACGACTGCCGAGGCGCGAACTAAAGCCTGGAGAAAAAATTCTGTTGCACCTTGCCAGTGGCGGCAAGCCACACTGCGTTGCAGCAGAAGTCACGGCCGATGGCGTCGTTCAGATCACCGATGGCGCCGAGAGGGTCGCCGCTTCCTTGGCAGACATGTGGAGGATGTGCTCCGCCCAGAGATTCCAAAAGCCCTT
>CAJNIZ010011786.1:0-10603 GCA_905231905.1 Symbiodinium pilosum | reverse complement strand
TCCCCAACAACCAGGGCTAAAAAAGTTGAAACTATTGTTTTTGTAAAGACCCAAAAAGGCAGCCCAAAATAAATAAAGATCTTCCATTGGCTAAGTATGTACCCTGTGTCAAAGCAAGCTTAGGTGTTCACGGAATCAGGACCCCAGCCGGCTTTTCAGAGAGCAACCTTAGAAAGCACTGAAAAATCTGTGCCCGAAACTTGGAATCCTGAAGCCTAGACCCCAAACCCTAAAGCCTAAACCTTAGACTTAGAACCCAAAATCAGCTTAGCAAAACCTCCTTTGGCCGGGCCATGGCTTCTTGGTCGCGTGTAGGGAATGACGGAACGGAATGGAAGATGGAAGCGCCAACATTATTGGGGTGTAGGATTTAGGGGCCCAATGAGTACTGTGGGGACCCACTCCTCCACAAACAACCAGTACGATCATTCAAACTGAAAGAGCTGGGTGCTCAAAAATTGGGTACCTTGTGCACCTCAGGAATTGCCTGCTGATTGAGCAAGATGTGCCGTAGCCGGTAGTCTAACATAGGCCTCCTATACCACCATGAAGGTACGCGGTACGCGGGTTGCCACAGAAGGAGCTAAGGGTGTAGTATAGAAGCTACCCACACCTGTAATCGGCTAGCGTGGGGTGCAGTAAGCCGCAACCGGAACCCAATCCATCCCAAACCAAGCGTGACTGCTGCTTCTATGATGCGAAAAGATCAGAAGATCTTGCTGCACTATGGATATATTCCCCCTTAAGTAGATAGAATATGCGGTATATGGGGACCTTGTTATAACATACCCAAAGCCATATTCTATCTACTTAAGGGGGACTATATTTCGTGAAGTGCGTACTTTCATGATGGGGCTCCTGCCAATTTCTTGGAGCCTCGTAGCCTGGAGATATCTTCCTCCCTAAGTCCCAAACCTTCACCTCCCAACCCTAAACCCTAAACACTGAACCCTAAGCCCTAAACCCTAAACCCTGAACCCAGTATCATGAATTTATGGAGCCCAAGCCCAGATCTGCCAGCGCGGTTTAGGGTTTAGGGTTTAATGTTTAGGGTTTAGGGCTTAGGGTTTAGGGCTTAATGTTTAGGGCTCAGCGACCCGTTCTGGGGGTCTGTGGTGTAGCTGGGCTACTACTTCTGTCACCACGATAGTAATAATACCCACCACGCCCGAATGAATACCACAAGTGCAACACCATTATATATTGGTAATATTTGCTAGTTTTCATAAAGAGGGGGACCCCAATGTAAATCCCATTTTCGTATTCTGAAAACGTCCTTGAAGGGATCCCTGATTTTTCAGAGTCCTTTAGTATCAGTGCACTGGGGAGGTTCATTCTTAGGGGAGGGATTCCTCAAGCCCGGGCCTAAACCCTAAACCCCGATGCTCTTTTTACTGTCTTCATCATTGCATGGCATTGTTATAATTTGCCCAGCTTTTTCATGATACTCAGCCTCTGGCACACTACTTCGCAAGATGCGTTTGCTCACCAACGCAACTTGCAGTGGGTTACAACGGCTGAGGCCTGTGGTAAGGCCAGCGCTCGTGACCTCAATGGCATCACCATCACCCTGTCCTGCGGAAGCAATTCGTAAACTGTCGAAATCAAAGTCCAGTTGAGGGTTTAGGTTTTAGGGACCCTAAACCCTAAACCGCATGGTTTCCAGAAGGGAGGTCTCAATGTAGTTGCTGTGCTTTGACCGGAGTACTGCCTCCCCCAAGCCCTCACACCCAGCTTCCCGGTTTCATCTGCGGCCGCAATCGGCGATCAAAGCGAGGTTGTGTTTGGTGGTTGAACCAAGTAAATGTAAGGGACTGTAGACTATATGATGCTTATATACTACACGCCCTCACCCCGGAATGGCCTTCCCCAGCTTTAGCTAAGCTTAGTTCTGGGAGAACCTGCGGGTTAGTGAAGAGTGCGGCGATTAGGGAACCAATGACATCACTAGTTGCGCGCAGAGCCACGATCGGTGCCCCGAATGAGCTCCAGTTCTCGACCCCCCGCAACTAGGATCCCCGGACAAGCATGGTCGCCGAATGACTCCCCTGCGAATTCACAGGGCAAAGCTAGCATGATTCCCAATTCCCAAATCTGAAATATTGGCCATAGAAGAACCCCAAGACAGACCTCAAAATGCTATAGTCATGATGATAGGGACACCCCAACAAGATACCCCTCTACTTTTTGGGACACCCCCATATTGGCAATTTGGTATCTTTTTTTCTGTCTGAACCATCCCTTGCGATTACGCGGCCTTATGAGCAAACGTAGCCTCAGAGCAGGTCCAGAGACCCCCCCCCTCACACACACACAAGGGGGCTGAGGGTTTAGGGTTTGTAGGGTGGCGCAGTAGACATAGCAAAGAACCCTGCAAATCCTAAGCCCTTCTGTTTTCAACCCTCCATCTGCGCCCCCCAACCGTACCTTACCCTGCTTCTCGTGGGGTTCCCAGCGCTACCTACGGACTTCTTCAGCCCAAATACCAGAGAAGGCTCTGAACATGCCTAACACCAACCTGCCCTGCAATACAAGACCCACCCAAAATTCTGATACACAGGATCCCGTAAACAAGAACTATGGAAATGGCTTGTCCCAAAGTGTCCCCCTACGGCCGACGACCGTCCAAATACCCTTGCGCAACGAATTTGAAGGTGGTACGTCGTTTCCCTAAGTGGGGGGACCCCCCAAATACACCCCAAGATACTAGAAGTCCTTATACTAAGAAACCCCCAATAGACACCCCCAAATTTTAGGAAATCCTAGACCCCGAATTTTTAGGATACTATAGTCCTCATTCTAAGGCTAGGGACCCCCCCCCCGAATAGATACCCCCCAATCTTAGGCAATCCACATTTCAACAGCCATCCCAGACTTCTTTCCACGCCCAGTGCTCCCTTCACAGAGAAGAACGAGGGCAAAAATATTATCATTACTACTTACTACTACACCACTACTACTACTACTACTACTACTCCTGCTGCTGCTGCTACTACTACTACTATCATTGCTATAAGTATTTTTATGATTATCACTACTCATAGGAAGAATGAGGGCAGAAGTTTGGGGACGATGCGCAAGCGAGAACCCTCCCCCTCCAATCTCTTCTCACAACCGGAAAAATATTCTTGATCTTTCTACTATGATGGGGTTATATACCCTGAGCCCTAAACCCTAAACGCTTTTTTGCAGGCTCCTTGCAGGAAAGCACGGATGGTGCTTCGTGACAGTGGGGTGTTCAGCCTCAAGGCCACTTCTGAAAGAACCCAATACCCGCTCATCAAGGAATTTAAGAGGCTGTTTTTAGGGGGTATACATGGCGTGGTTGTCAAAATTATGGTCCCTTTTTGGTTCGCTATTATAATACGGCACCTCATGTTTAGGGTACCCAAAAAAGGATCACAATTTTGACAACCACACATATAATAATGGAAAAGAACATGGCAACTACCCCCAGGGCTTAGGGTTTAGGGTATAGCTTAAGTCATAGCAGGGCTTAGGCTTTGGTGCACAGCTTCAATCATACCAGGGATCCTAATGTCATTGAACCCCTAAACCCTAAACCGAATCATTTCAGAGATTCATTTAATATGTACTGCTTAATTCAGGTGCCTGGCTCTGCCGTTTCAGAAGGCAGGGGATACACGGCTCACACGGTTTGGGGCTGAGGTTTTAGGGTTACGGCATCCTTACAAAGCGCTTCATATCAGTTTGATATGGTTCATTACTCAATGTAGGTACTGTTTATAGGATTGAGGACCCAATGTAAGTATTATTTATAGACTTAGAGCCCCATGGTGATGGGTTGCATAGTACGTTGACTACTAAGGCTTATTATGGGGCATCTTTCTTGGAAATCATTCTTGCTGTATCCTGGGACTCTTGACTTCATGACCTCGAAGGGTAACCACAGCACCAGCCATCTCCCAAATAGAAGCACGGTCAACACGATTTGGGCGCTTCCAAATTATGAGGTGCTTCCCGTGTACTCCCAACAGTATACTCAACATCCACTTCGTTGCTGGATTCCCTGGACTCCCCCCTAAACGTTTACCTCTCTTTGAACACATGGATGCTAGATTTGGGTAGGTTAGGTCGGCTACAGAAATTGGGAATATGTAGATCTGGGTTGGGGCTAACGGGCAAGCCTTCGTGTGGTTATAGGTAACCTACATGAGGTAATAAGCATAGTTGTCCCACATACGACCCTACTTATATGGTAGGTCCCTCAAATAGGGGTTCTAAACCCTAGTATAGTATAATCCTTACTGTAGGGACTCCCATCTCCCAAGCAAAGCTGCACATGAATTATGGTCTGAAGTACTAATTTCCCAATTAATGACCCCCATAGCCCTCGCCTGTATACACCCTGCTTTTTGGAGCTTGGACTACAGCTTCTAGAAACCCCTATATAATGCTAGTTTCCATTTCATTTTCCATGTTCGTTTCCATTTGATTCTCCATTATTGGGGGTAACATCCCTAAACCCCTAGACACTAAGCCCTAAACCCTATACCACCCCGTTTTTTTGGAGTTTGGAAGATAGCTCACATGAATCTTCATGTAGACACGCTCGAGGCCCCGGCTCATCTGAGAATGGCATCATGTGCTTCGCGACCTCACGCCTCAAAGTTCAAGGTCTGAGCTTCGGGCGTTTTGGATCTAGGGTTTCGGGTTTGAGGTCTAGGGTTTAGGATTGAGAGTTTAGGGTTTAAGGTTTAGAGTTCAGGTCTTTGTAGGGTGGGTTAGTGTTTCGGGCTTTGAGTTCGGGGGCTATGGTTGAGAAGTATGGCCCCCTAACATGAATCCAGAAGGGTATATACTAGGTATACAGGTATACTGTAAGGTCTAAATATTAATTCGGGTTTAGGACTATTTTGAGGCCCATCTTTGAAGTCGATTTGACGCTTTCTATACCACATGTATACAAGCATCTGGGACCGTGATGGCGGTAATTGCTTAAGCTTCTATGGTATACAGAAGGGATCCCCGATTGGGGACCCAAATCCTAAACCCTAAACCTCTACAGCACTAAAGTCCCCCTTAAGTAGATAGAATATGGGCTATATGGGGATCTTACTATAACATACCCAAAGCCATATTCTGTCTACTTAAGGGGGACTATGCAATGTACTAAGGTCATGCAGGATTTCGAGCATCAGCAGGAAGGCAGGCGACTGTGAAAATTGAAGCTTCCATGGTTGTAGATCACTTTGGCTATCGCTCACAAATCCCAAGCCCTAAATTCAAGACCCTTACTAAGGCTTAGACCCCTAGGGCCTCCAGCAAACCCATAACTATCATAAGGGTACCCTTGTTCCTAATGTCCAGCTTTAGTAAGGAGACCCCAAAATGAACAATGAACAAAATGTACTACTGGGGTACCTAGACCCTAAATGCTGAACCCTGAGACTTTGGGCGAGGCAGGGTGCAGAGATTCTGGACCCGGAAAACCCTGAACCCTTAACCAAAGTGATCTCCCGCAAAGCGGGAGATACAAGGTCAGATTGGATTTAGGGCTGAAGGCTTACCCCCCCCCACTCACACCAGTAATAAATCATATTCCTCCAATATATAATAGTACTACATAGAGGGCTTATTATTTATTAGGGTTAGCATTGTGGGGTTACTGCCTAAACCCTTGGGGTTCTAGACAGGCTTGACACCCTCTGGAATTCCAAACAGAAGGATTTATGATACTGGGGTTGGGGCCGCTATTCATGAAAAATCCCCATGTCATCAAAAAGAGTGCTTTGACAGCGCAGAAAGCAGCACCTGTCTGGCCATTGTACCCTAAACCCTATAAACTCTAATCCGCCGTAAACGCTGGATTCTGTAACCGTACCCTCGAGACGCAAAGGGTGCCCGGTTTAGGGCTTAGGGTTTAGGATTAGGTTCCCAATATAGCACCACTCCATAGCAGTGAAATCTATAATGCTTGGAGGTGAGGGGGGTGAAGTTTTGCCATTGGCGAAGTGCTGTGTCCATGGTAAGGCCCATTTGCTTGCCCACATATGATAAGAAGGCTGCATGTGGGGGCTTCGAAATATTCAGGGTCGTTTTTTTTGTTGTGGGTTCCCAGAATATTCAGGACCATCTTTGAAATCCATCTTGGGGCCCCTAGCATTGCCACACTCCGATGTATTCGGGCTGCCAATTTTCCTTCCGCTGAACATAAATAAATGAACCTCCTATTAATCAGTCACTGGTAACGAATGGTCCCAGTAGAGCACAATTATAATGGAGCAAGTACTTAGTATGTAGGGAGTGGTGGGGGCTTACACCGAAAAGAAAAAAACGAATCCTTTTCTTTTCCATTCCCCTACAGTGCAAAAGCAAAGCAAAAACCTGGGTCAAAGCTGGGACTCCCGACCGGAATCGTGTACGATTTGTAAACACTGTATACCCAGACCCCTATACCTTTTTACCCTATCCCTTTTTGAGCATACCAGACTTTAGGTCTTGTATCTTCTGTGTACAAGGTTTGGTACCCCTTAAACACGGAAAACCCTAAGCCCTAAACCCTAAGCCTAAACCCAAGGCTCGAAAACTAACGGGATGATTTGTTCATCTTGGAGCAGAGCTGGCCGCCGCTCCAAACCGTACCCACGAACCTGGGGACATCAACTTCAATTTTTCTAGGGTTTAGGGTTTGGGGCGAGAACTTTGGCAACCCTAGCCACGCCAGATTAGGATCCTATAGCCATCATATGACCATAGTAAGGTCCTAATTTTGGGGGGCAAGGTTTACACAAATCCTCTTGCAACTTCTCGGGGTATGAGCGCGGGGTTAAGGCTCCAAAATTCAGCTTCTTCTTACCCTATTACCAGTGCCGGGGTACTCAAACCTTCAACCCTGAACCCTGAACCCAAAACCCCAAACCCCAACTCTTCGAGGGCTTGGAGATTTTTGAGCTCATCTGGTTTTCTTCACCAAGTAAAGGGTCCCAGTTCGCTTTGCATAGCTGCCTTAGAACAAGAAAGCTAATACTAGCATGCTACCTTTCTTAGGTTTTTAGACTAACAGAAGCTCCAAGTAGACTCGTTCCAAACCCTATCTAGCTAAATCTACCACTAGGGTTTGGGGTTTGGAGGTCTATTCGGAGAGATCAGACTTGATAGCTCAGACTGGATAATTGCATTTTCAAGAACTTGGTTTAGGGCTTTTGGTTTTTTTGGGCACGTGCCCTCACCTAAGCCCTAAACTCATGGGAACAAACTAGAGTAGAATTTACAGTAGATTATATTGGCTCTCATGACCCAGAAGAGGAATTTGGGGTTTTAGGATAATCTACTGTAAATTCTACTGTAAACAACTTTGTTGATAAACCACAACAAGGAGCTCCGGACATCAGTTCGACAGGACCCTTTGCGGGGTCTCTACACCCTAACCCAACTATTTCCAAATGTAAAGCTCTGGGTCTAGGGTTGAGGGAGTAAATAGTCCCTCAGGCCCATGCTATGTGTTGTGCAAACGGGGTGGAATAGCCTTTCCGCTTGCAAAAACAACTCTGCTAGTTGGTCATCACCCCCATAGCTAGGTGATGTTACACATGTATAAGGCTATCGCACGCCACGCCCGCAACCCTAAACCCTAAGCCCTAAACCCTAAACCCTCAATCCTAAACCCTCAACCCAAAACCCAAAACCCTCAATCCTAAACCCTAAACCCTAAACCCAAAACCCTCAACCCTCAACCCTCAATCCTAAACCCCAAACCCTCAACCCTAAACCCACCCTAGAATCATCCTGAACTCTTGACCAAACGGGCATTTCGGGCCCAACCACCCTAAAGTGGGTTGCTGTTAAGGAACCTAAATGAAGTTACAGGGTTTAGGGTTTAGGGTTTAGGGGTATAAAGTACATAGCACTGTTTCCCCAATATAGTAACTTCAATTAAGTTCCTTAACAGCAGCCCTAAACCCTAAACCGTAAAGTGCACCAACATCTTCACCTTCAAACTCCTCAAGTTCTTAGCTGCAGAGGTAGGGGAAAATCCTGAAGACTGTGGTCCAGACGCGTCTAATTCTTCAAGCCTACCCCCCGGTTTCTTATTGAGACATTATGAGGTTTAGGATTATTGGGGCAGTATTAGGGTTAAGGGTTTAGGGTTTAGGGTTCCTCGCAGGGTATTATTGAATAAGAAATTTTGGCTTTGTACTGTATCCCCTCTTAGGAAAAGGGGCAATTCTATATCATATACATGCCTGTATCTTTTTATGTACAGAGAATAAGTCGATTTTGGTAGCCCCAACCACTAAATAGGATCCTAGAACACTGTAGAAGAGGCATATAAGACTCATAAATGGAGTTCTGACGGGTTTGAGGTTACCCGACCCCCTTGATTAGTGCGTACCCATCCCCGTCCATCCCTATGACTGCCTTTAACCTAAGCCGACCCTTAGCCCTTCCCTTACAAAGGTGCAGGGCTGGGTGCGGGCAAACCCTGAAGTCCCTCAAACCCTAAATCCCCTAAATCCCCTGAATCCCCTAAATCCCCTGAATCCCCTAAGTCCCCTATATCCCCTAAACCCCCTAAATCCCCTAAATCCCCTAAATCCCCTAAATCCCCTAAATCCCCTATATCCCCTAAACCCCTTAGGCTAGGAATGCCCTGCGAGGCCGTGACTGATCAGTAGATAGGCGCAGAGGAGGCTCTTCCACTTCCACCTCCAAGATCCTGCCCAGGATGTCAGGTTTAAGGGTTTAGAGTTCATAGGGTTAAAGGATTTAGGGGATTTAATGGCAAGGGTTCAGTGAGTTTGGCGGAGGTGTTTAGGGTTGGTGGTTTGCAAAGGAATGGGGGGGTTGTTTGGGGAGTTTAGGCTCTTGGCAGCTCAGGCCGGGTTTTGCCTGGCTATAGCGGGTCCCAATATGTCTCGTTGTCGCGGTTGGGGTTACTAAATTCTTCTTCTGAGGTTGGTGAGGGGCTGGGTTTGAGGGGGTTCGGGAGCTAGGATTCCAGGGTTCAGGGTTTAGGAGTTCGGGCTTCAGGGTGAACGGTTTCTTCAATTTGTTATGTCGATTTGGAGCCAGGACCGCTTTTGGGTGAACAAAGTGTTTTGGTCTTGCCGAAACCCCTCGAAGCCGAAACCTCACTGCGAAGCTCTGCAAGGCTGGGAAACAGAATACGAACATGGTGGCTAGCTTGGACTTGACGCGGAAGCTTGCAGATGCTTTGTCAGCATCAGTTTTCTCGAGATATGCCGGGATACCTCCGCTGATCTTTTGTCGAAGGCTACTGCTATGGATGTGAGGAACAACATGTTGCAAGCTAAAAGGAATATACAAACATATCTAGGGTTAGGAAAGATCGCTTTACAGAGATCGAGAACATATGGGGATAATCAAAATATCTTTAGCCGCAAAACTGCAAAGCCAGTGGTCGCAAGGTATGGCTATCCTAATGTCTTACCACATTATCTTTGGGCAGCTGACAAGGATTTCCAGGTAGAGCTTAGGTCTATAACCTCCGTTCACGCGCTTTTGATAACTAAGTTCCCGGGGGTTGGGGTTCAGGGTTTTGCGCTGCGGGCGCGTGGTTTGGGTAGGCGTGACGGTTTGTTTGTGGTGGTTGAAACAAGCAAGAATAAACACGTTTACGTAGTCTGACTAGGACTAAACTGTAGGTGTGAGATTAGGATAAAAGAAACAGAAGCCATCTCTGAAATGCGATTCTCATGGGCTGTGCAGATGGGGGGGGGGGGCCTTTTGCTGGAAAGGTTTCTGCTCTCCAAACTTCCGCGCCGATCAGTTCTATCGCAAAAAACTCCAAACCCTGAACATCCCTAGATTGCCCGAACATCCCCGGATATCCGACATACCCTCATTCCATGCACCCCTATATATCCTAAACGAGAAGACCTAAAACCTAAGCGAAACGCTAAGCAATGCAGATTTTCCGCTATCGCTGCACCACTGCGGCCCGCCGCCCTCAAATGGGCTTCCCAAAGGGCTAGCTTCCTAGGCACATGGACAGGGTTGGTAGGGATTAATTGGTGATAAGGTTAAAGTCCGTATATAGCCACAAACCTTCTAATATCTTCTAATGATAAGGGTACCCTTCCTTTAATGCTCCGCTTTAATGAGAAGACACCAACATAAACAGGGAAGAAGGGTACCACTGGGGTTCCGAGGGATAGGGCTATAGGGTTTTAATGGTTCTTGTTTTACATCAGAATGTCAAAGGGTTTGGGGATGTTACTCCCATGATGGAGAATCAAGAGGAAAAAACATATGCAAATAAGGTTCCGGGTTGAGGGTTTGGGGTCTATGATTGATATGGGGTTAAGGGTTGGGGGTCCAGGACCTAAACCCGACACGCTAAGTCCTAACGGTTGGGCTACAAGTTACAAGCTTCAAAACTATGGGTCCCTCTTTTTGCGCCGACAACCCAAAATCCCAAAACCCTAAACCCTCCCTANNTAAACCCTACCCCAACCCTAAACCAGTAACGGGCACTCCGAGGCCAAGGTGCTCAGGAACCGGAACGCTGCGGTCCTTGGCTTCGAGGCTTAGTGGGGGTTCGTAGGGAAGAAGGGCCAGGACAACCTTACTGGGGGCTAGGGTGTAGGGCAAATTTAGGGTTTATGGTTTGAGGTTT
>CAJNIZ010011782.1:227-10607 GCA_905231905.1 Symbiodinium pilosum | reverse complement strand
ATTTTGACAACCACCCATATGAGTCGTCGCTGTCTGGGACTCTAGAACTTGAGCGAGTTTCAGACCACAGCAGTCTCCCTCCCTTTTACTTTCGCGGGAGAGACATTTGGAATGAGGGGAAGCGATTCTAGGAAGAGTAGTAATCATACTAGTTATCATAGCAGAAACTGTAGTAACAGTAATAGTATTAGTAAGAGTGGTATACAGGCCTACTATTTGGGGTTTCCGAAAATTAAGGGTATATACCTGCTTGGGAGTCCCCACAATGAGGATCATAGGATTTGGGGGTCTATATGGGGGTCCCTATTCTGAGAAACCACCATTATTGTTATGGTTTAGGGTTTGATTTGCCTCAGTGCTCGCAACGTGGCCTGAAGAACTGTAGAGCTATGTTCCCCGATTGAGTTCTACTTGGAGGGTCAGGAGGACTTAGTAACTAGGTTAATACTGGGATAACTGGGGTTACTATACGGGATATAGGGGTTATGAACCTACTTAGTACTTACTAATTCCCCTGACCCTCCAAGTAGTCATATTCCCCTTCAAGTAAATAGAATATGGCTCTGGGTATAATACAAAAAGACCCTATATATCCCATATTCTATCTACTTAAGGGGGACTATAGTCATAGCACTGGGTGAGTGTTGGTAAGATTGGGTTGCGGCCTGCAGGGCCAGGATAAAGGAGCCGTCGGCATGTACATATTGAAGGAGAGATTCAACCCTGGAAATCAATCATACATATGAACTATAGTCTAAACTCCTTAAGGGGGGCTACATAGGGGAATATATAGGGGAGTAGTATAGGGGTTAATAAGGCGGATACAAGGAGTTTCGACTACGCCACATGTGCCAACACAACCTTGCAGGAATTTTACGAAGGATCCCATGCTGATTTTCGTTGGAACTGATAGAGGCTCTGAAATTGGCACATGCCCTGAGTCCAAAGACCTGCAAAATCACAGGTGGGATTCCTCAAAACATTCTTCATGTATGCTTGACAGGGTCCCCCATAATCCTGCAAAGTACCTGTATACCGTACCCCTTCTACCCCTCTCCCCTCTCGCCTCCCAAGCCCCTCTCCGCTCCACATTCCTCGCCCACTGTGACGTAGTTGGGGCTTAGGCATTACGGTAGCAAACAAAGACTGCCATAAGCAGGAGCAAAAGGGCTACAAGGAAGCATAGAAGGAAAAACCCTTAAGCCGGAAGAAGGTTTTGGAGGGCAGAATTATAGACGTTATGCAGATCTTTATGCGAGGAATGAGAGGGACTCGACCCTCGTGGTGAGGGCCAGTTCTGGGGGAAATGCAATACATTGGGGGTGGGAGGGTTGGCTGGGGGCATATTCCCGCGACACGTTTGGGGGCACATGGGCGAGATTCGGAAGCAATCTCACGTGCAGGTGGCCCAGACTGCATTGGAGCAACATGCAGAAGCCCTCCGTCGCATAGCGTTGAGGACTGACCATGACTGACCTAGCAATGGTCCAAGCCGGGCATAGGCTTAAGGATTCAGAGCTTAGGGTCTGAAGTAGGTCTTAAATTTGGGGCTTTGGGCTCATGCCGTAGGATTTACTGGGTCGAGTACTTAGGATCTAAGGTTGAAGGTCTTGGATTGCGGGTGTGAGAAAGGCGTGGCTTTTTCCCGCAAGGTGTTATGGTCTTTTGCCTTAGCCTCTTGTGAAAACAAGCTGATTGTCTTGAGAATTGGTAGTTACCAACTATCAGCTCGGCATGGATCAAACAGCAGAAGCGCTGTGGCGCACCAAGCATGGTACATGCATGCGGGCACTGTACACAGGACTTTCAGATGGCATTTCGCTCGTTCTGCAGCTCTCCTTTTTAAATCTCAAGCATGCTCCTGGCAATATTCCTTACCAAAGCCAAAGGGATCCAAGTAGCCCAATGTAGGTAATAATCACAGCCCTTAGGGCCCAACGTAGGGATTATTTGTATACTTGGATCCTTATATAGCCCCTCTATAACCCCAATATTCATTTCATTCTCCCTTCTCTTTTCCATTTGACCCTCCATTATCCCTATATAACCCCTGTATACTATAGTAGTTTCCATTTTCTTTTCCATTATCCCTATGTAGACCGAATATATTATTGGCATGCATTATTTGTATGCTTGGATCCTTAAGGTACTTCTACAAGGAGCTCAAGGAGTGTACATGGTAATTGCTGCAGTGCAGCCCTGCACTACCTACATGAGCCCATTATAGTATATTATAGTACATTGGACATTCTAGTATATTATAGTATGTTATAGTATGGTGTTGTATGTTATAGTATGTTATAGTATATAATGCCTTGGCTGCTCCAGCCTGGCAACTCTTCAGGCCTCCTTTGTGCATCAGTCATCGCTCTCATGAGAGTTCCCCCAAGCCCACATGGGCCCATTCTAGTCTAGTATAGTATATTCTAGTATATTGTCGTACATTCTAGTAGATTATAGTATGTTCCGCATCAATGCCAGGAGATCTATCAGTCCACGGCGTCTGGGTTGATGCCTGTGGTGTAGGGTCGGACTTCCCTTTCTGGACAAGGGTATCCATGGGGTGCTTTCTTTGGGGGCTGTCAGCATCAGCCCTGTCCTAGACAGTGATAACGACTGCGCAAATAGCCATTGCCATGTCTATGACGGTTGAGATGCCCATTAAGCTTATTGTTGCCAACATGGTTGTTGCAAATGCTATTGCAACAATTCCTGTTTTTTACATTCCTGCCGCTGTTATTGTTTGAAGCAGCGCAGTTGGTGGAAATGCATGTGCATGAGCCTGGCTAAGCTAGTGTCTGTTCCTCAGGCATGAGGTAGATGAGTCATGCACACTCGTTCCAGCAGCCCAACATAGCTTTGCAAGATTCCGGGCTTGAAGGCAAACACAGGGCATGAGCACTGGGGCTACGAGCTCGGTGTGTAGGGGTTCAGAGTTTTGGATACGTGTTTATAGGCGTTGGGCTAGGGAATGTATCAGTCAGTGTTGCGGCAGCTGGCAAGGGCTGGGGATAGGAAGTGCTTGGGGCTGGGCTGAGGAGCACGGCATTCAATGAACTATAGTCCCCCTGAAGTAGATAGAATACAGGGTATATTGGGATCTTATTTTGCTTCTGGAGACTTCCATATTCTATCTATGTACTTAAGCGGGACTGTAGGCAGCTGGCAAGGGTTTGGGATAGGATAGGGTTTCGCCATTCTTGGAGGGTCGAAGGCGGTTGAGTAATTTTACCGTATCCCCAAACCCTAGCGCCTAAACCTTACATCTTGCTGAGAACTCTATAGTCCGGCAGCCTCCAGGTAACTCAGGGCCCTACTGGTTGCCGTGTTGCTACAAGAGTCCTTGCAGATGTTGGGCCTCAAGCCCAAAATATAGTGGAGTTTCCCAAAATTAGAATTTTCTGGTTCGCCATATTAAGAATTGTGGCATTTGGGGGTCTATATTTGGGCCTCCTAGTTTTGGGAAACTGCCATATGTTCTGAATAGTCTCCAAAAATCCAGAGAATCCCAGTCATGCTTGTTTTGTCTCCGCTCTTGCGCTGGCCTGTCTTGGTGACCATTGCCAGCCAGTCTTTGATCTGATTAGCACTTGTGCCCCTAAGCTCTTAACCATAAACCCTAAGTCCTAAAGGTTCTGCCATGCTGCCCAACACATCTCAAAAGGGGTTTCCAAGGGCAGACAGCTTCATCAACGTTGGATTAAGGACTACCATCTTGAGTACAAAATCAGGTACCCAGAATAGTTCCCTTTCATTTTCCATTTGATCCTCCATTATCCCTATATAACCCCCTTTTAGTACCCTATATTAAACCGATTATACTATAGTAGTTTCCATTTTCTTTTCCATTATCCCTATATAGCTCCTATATGACGTAGAGTCATCCCAACAGTTGTTTTTCTTGCGTAAGGTTCTTCGCTATGTATGCAGTGCCGGTGGAAACCGTCATTAACATGGTTGAAGCTCGGCGACACCTTCGGTGAAATCTCTTCCGCCGCGCCCTTCTTGACGTATGTTTAGGTCAAGAACCTTTTGATGCCCACCCTGAAATCAAGCTTTCGGAAAACCGCATGTGTAAAGTGCGCGAGCATCTGAAGGCGTAAAGTTCATCAGTCGACCGCACGCCAAACCCGTAGCGTCAGGTTGTTCAGCCCCGGGTTGTGGCGGTAATGCGGCAGCCTGAAATTGAAAATCAAATGGAACAAACAATGCATTACATAGGAGATAGATGGATAATCACCCATATTTTGGTTCTAGAATTTTTGCATGATTCATAGTTTAGTGTACCTGGCAGAGACTGCAAATTGGCAGTATTTAGGCCCCTACATGACCTTTCTGCTTTTTTTTCATCTGGGCACAGATTACGGTAATTGGTTTCTCCTCACGATAAGCCTCGCCCCTAATAGTACATACTCCGCTCGCAGAAGCCTAACATCTTGGAAGACACTGCTATATTGGGCTATATTGGATTATATTGGGTGAAGACCTCAAAAAGTACCAAGACTACTTTGAAAAGGGGCAAGTGGGCCAGTGGGGATCCCCCCCAAGAATGACTTAGGAAGAGGGGTTCCGAGGTAGTTAGGGGAGTCATTGGAAGGAATAACGAAGAATTAAGGATCTCCTGGTTCTTCCTGGTTTTTAATTGTTGCTACAGGCATTTTATGCATGAAATCCTACACCCTCATGCACACAAAATCTACACAACTGCGGATCTCCTTTACTTCCTAGTTTTTGTCCTCGTTCAAACTGTTTAGTGTTAGTTAGAAATCAGGGGGCTCAAAAGGTGGGATGGAGGTAGGTGGGTTGAAGGGTCCTTAGTCGGGACTCTACTATTTGGGGCTTGTTTCCTATACGCCACCTTCCTTCATCTCACCTCTTGAGCCCTTTGAGATTGTAGTTGGTTTTAGAGAGATAGCAGGTGATTTGGATTAGATATTGCCTGGTTTCCTTTTTAAGCCTTTCGATGAACTTCAGTTAGATGTGAAACACATGTCAATTCGGTTTTAGCTGGTTTTCATGAGTGTTCTGTCGGAATTTCATTATACGCTGGCAAGATTTTGGTTGGTTGCTGTACATGAGTAAAACGGCAGTGAAAGTTGGATGCTCGACCACTACGATTCTGCAGAGCGCCTAAGGAGATGAAAGCATTCGAGGAGCTTCAGAAGGAGAAGATGATCGTAGAGTTTGACGAGAAGCAAGGTGACTTTCAATGCTTCATTGTTGTGGTGATTCTCGTGCCTAGTGCTCAGGGTACAGTGCTGCGGCTGCTTTTGGGCTGAAATTCAAGGAGATGGTCTTAGATTAGTAGCCGCTGTGATAAGCGCGTTTTTCTCTTGGGAGCTGGGCCAAAAGCCTCCATAGACCATTCGACAAAAGCAGACGTTGGTGTCAGGTTGTGGTTTGGTCGATCCTAAACTTGACAGCTTATGCTTTCTGAAATAGGTAAGGAAGTTCATGGAAGTCCGTGTAGAATGAACACAACCATCTTTGGCAGACCTCTTGTTGGCTTCCGTGCATGTTTGGGGCAGGTTGCGTTTGCCATTTTCACGGATGTCTTGCATTCTGCGTACTGAAGCCACATGAGCCATAGTCTAAACTTGTTCAAGGGTGTTATATGGGGGATTATTTAAGGGAGTATTATGGGGGGGTTAGGGAGGATGCTAGGAGTTTAGACCCTAAACTCCCAAACCCTAGCATCCCAGATCAATATGTAGATGTGGCTGTGCAGCTTTACCCCACAGACCGCGAAATCCCCCAGCCCTAGCACCACGATCCTGCTCGCGTGAATATGCAGCTGTAGCCACACCCTTTGCAACCCTAACCCCTGAGACGTGAGTCTAGACTCGCTCCTTCCAACACAACACAGAATCGTTCACAAAACTCCTTTGGCAACGCAAGCAGCCACCAGCCGCACCAACAGAACGTCATGGTGCACTAGGCTACCCCAGTGTTCCTGAATCAGAATCCAAAGCAATGACTCTGAGACTCACCCAGAGTGCAGTGTCCTTGACTGGATGGCCTGGTGTAAATCCCAAGCCTGACGGCCCAGGGCACGCCATGTTTGTCTCGCATCAGTGGCTTGCGCCAGCAACATAAGAGCTTTCTTGTTTGAGGGTGATCCCTCGCGGCTCCTTGCAGCAAGTTCGGGTCAGCGATTAGGGTCAAGTGCTATTGTGAGTAAGTACCAAAATCGGACATCCCCAAATTCTATAATACCCACATAAACCTCTACATAGCCGCTATACATACAGGCCTGGTTTTCGTGTAAAAAAGGTGGGCCAGTGTGGGCCACCCGGATCCGGAGCTCCATCAGCTGAAGGTCTTGCAGGATGCCCTGAGGAACATCCTAGGCGGGACTCTCCATGGTTGAAGGTTTAGGACTACATAGGGTTCTGTAGTTCTATCGGGACTATACAGGGTGGTTTAGGTGATTTAAGGTTTCCTAAGGGTCCCTTCTTTGGTGTCTCCTTTTTGCAGCATTAAAGTCTTTTGTTATACACGGACCAGACCAGCATGCTTTCAAGCGCACAGGGCAGTGTTCCTTTGCTTATAGAACGCAAGTTGTGATTTCGTCGAATGCCCCCTTTGACAGGGGGTTTACCCTGCGTCGTTTGGTGCCACTCCCTGCAGCGCCAAACCTTGAAGCATGTGGCGCCAATCCTTTCATCGGAAGTGCTTTAGAGGATCCTGTAGATGGTGGCCCACTTCGCAACCCCCCATGACATGTGAGCTTCAGTGTCTTCACCGGTGGTTACTGGTGGGTGGGACAATGGTTGAAAGTTTAAAGTATTTGCCCCTTTCCCCTTTGTGTTATTGAGGTAGGTGGCGCAAAAGGAGTAGGAGAAGTTTCAATGAACATCAGAAGCGGCATGAAGTACGGTCATCAAGCTGTGGGGCAGTCACTGATTGAAGCCTTGCCAACACCACGGCATTTACAGTGGAAGATGGTGGTTCTGACGCTGAAAAAATCCGGTCGGCAGCAGACACGTGCTATTCGTGTGGCACTTTTGAGATCTGTCAGGCTGCCCATTTCGCCCCGCATAACGAAACCTCCACCAAGTCACACAAAGAACCCGAGAAACATGCAAGGTGCGCCAACCCAGATCTCCCCCAACATCGTCATCGAGTTGTCCGGGCTCGCATCAGACGCTTGCCCGCAAGTGTCTGCAGAAGGGTGGAGGACGTAACGGGGCCCAGCCGTCATATCCGTGTCGGTGTCAGGATTCACGAGCTCACCGGTCCAGGTCCAGGATTGATCAGGCTCAGGATATGAGCCATAGTCTAAATTCCTTAAGCGGGGCTATATCAGGCATAGTATCTAGGGGACTATTTGTCTCATATGGCAGTCAGGTTCGGGACCTTAGCTTGCCTCAGTGCTGTTTGTTGGAGTGTTGACATCCAACCATTCTGAGGTTGGACTATGGCCCGCGAAGAATTACCCACTATCGCAAGCGCTGCACTGTTTCCCCAGATTTCTGAGTGAACTACTTCAGCCACATCTCAATGCTTTGGGTCGCACAGCTTTTCATCAAGGGTAGAACCAGGTGTTACCGCCCTTCGATCAACTCTGCAGCATGGAGTTATGTGGAAGTAATGAGGTGGGAAATGGGAACAAGATTTGTTCTCTTCATGGGGTGCTGAGCACTTCTACACCGCCATGCTTCGCGATGATTCTCCGAAAACGCAAAATCCTGTATAACCGCTGACCTCTCATTCCCGTGACTCTCGTTCGGCAAGCATGGCAAGTCAAAATCCTTGGGGCTCTTTCCCTGAGAGCAGTTTGCGCCGTACTACCTCAAGCCATAGTTTTCAAGAGCTTTTTACATGCTGCCGAAGTTTTTCCAAGCTCGAGAGACAGAAAGCGTTGCCCCTTAGGCTGGCGCGTTGATTAATACAATATGTGGCGATTCCAGAAGCAGGGGGACCCAAATATAGACTCCCAAATACTAAAATCCTTCTTATAGGGGCCCCGAAGAAAGGGAGCCCTAATTTCGAGAAACCCCCCATGTAGGGCTGAAGATTGAAGCACAGGATGCAGATCTGAGGCTGTTAGCTCAGCGGAGTTGACGGAGCGCCCACTGTTCGTCTGGTATGAAGCCTGACAGCACTTAGCTGAGCCATAACCTAAAGTCCTCAAAGGGGATTTTACAAGGGGTTATGTAGGGGAACTGCTATAGGGGCTATTAAGGGGGATATTAGGAGTTTAGACTATAGCTCAGATGAGCATAGCCAACTTTCAGCCTAGCATCTCATTCACTTGTGGAACTGGGCTGCGCGCAGCGTTGTCTTCCAGGCTTGTTCGCGTTTGTAAACCCTGCAGGCGTATCATGATTTTTTTTACTTGTGCCTTTCATCTCCACACCGGGATCATCCTACTTGAGGCTGGACCCCCCACCCTGTAATAATGACTATTAGGGATAATAAGGATGATATTAGGGTCCTACCATATTCCTACTATACCACTATTACAGGGTGGGGGGTCCTCCTAAATCCTACTTGAGGCTGGAACTTGCGCTTGAAGCTTTAGTGGTCTTACAAGTGCCCCGGACGGGCGACGAGCAATACTTTGATTACACTTCGCTTGCACTCTCTTAGGATTTTGGGGTTCTCGCTTAGTCAGAAATGAACCGAAGATTATCAGCTCAATTTACGATGTATATGCCAACCTTGGTTTTGGTAGAGCCCTTGCCAGCATTGGATCATCACCAATGGCCGATGGGGGTTTGCGGAGTCTGGGGGTCCACCTCGCAATCTGGAAATCTGAGGATTACTTCTGCTGCCCGCAGAACCTCTCATCTGTGGACGATCGCAAAATGGCAGTCAAAAGCATTCCCTACTATGTGGAGACATGCCAGTACTTCGTGATTCTATGCCCACCCGTTCGGCATGCATGTCAGCGACACCTTCTGAGCAACTTCGGGGCATTTGGCTTTTCTTTTGAAGCTGTAGCCTTTCCGGTGTTGCTTGATCTCTGCTTTTTTAGCGCAACCAACAATCCCCCCAGACAAGGCAAATCGACGTGGCTTTCGAGAGGATGGTGCAGGCTGGAGCTAGTAGTCAGGCGCCCTGGCACTCAATTCCTCCGGAACTTTCGTCCCGCTGACACCGCGCTTGCTTTTCAGTTCACCACTATAGGTTAATGGCGGCCAAGGAATGCGGAGTTGTAGACTTGCAGGTTCATCTTAAACCCCTTACTGCGAAACAAAGTGCCACCTGAGCCTCAACCCCTCAGTACGCCTTGAATTTCCAACCTTAAGATCCTGAACCGCCAAAGTTGGAATTTTCGGGGCCGGGCTAGAGAAGTCTGGGGCCCGTAGTAAGGCCCATAAGCTTGGAGTCCAGATACATCGGTTTCGTCGTTTCTTAGAATTAAATGCTCTCTTGGCCAAGAGCGTGTAGAAGGTCGAACTGCTCAAGAGCTAGAATAGGTTTCGGGGGGTATATTCTACTATAGTTTTAGCGTGAAAAGGATTGCAAGGCAATATGGGTGGTGCCTATCACTCAGAATTGTACATCAGAACCTTGTCAACAGTCCTCCCATCAGATATGGAATCTAATGATTTTGATGTCCCTGCATCTGTTTAAGTTTTACTTACCAGTGGTTAGTAGGGAATGAGGGACTGTCATTCCTGTATTTAAGATATCCCTACTAACCACCAATATGTCCAGGGTGTTGGGGGCCATGGGCACTTCGGGAGCCTAACCGCTGAAGCTTAAGCCGCCGACCTGCGACCCTGAATCCTACTAGCATCCGTATTAGCACCGGTATTAGCATCAATACAAGTGTCAATACTTAGTGTCAGTAGTACATGTTTTGTCAGTCTTGGTATTTAATGTTACTCTTCACCCCCTAGCCTTAAACCCTAAACCTTGAGCCCTAAACCCTAAACCTTAAACCCTAAACCCTAAACTCCTAAACCAAAAACCACTTCCCCCAGGCACCTAAGCTCTCGACCCGGTATGGCGATCGAAGTGCAGAGCGCCAGTCGTCTGACGTTGGCGCACCTCGTCTACCTTCCAGGGGATGTTGTTTAGTGTTTAAGGTTTAGGGTTTAGGCCCTTTTCTTCTAGGGGGTTTATGGACCCAGTAATAGTCGTATATTAGAACTGTGTAGGGCTGATATAGTTGCCGTTGGAACCTTCACGTCTTGTGCGATAGTACTATGTGGATGTCCTAGGTGTGAAAGGGACGGTCGTGGCCATTTTGGCTCGAGACACGTCTGCACAACGAGCTGTGCTTTTTCTCCAAGCACCAGCAGGGGGATTGGTGAGATGGCGGGTAACAAGCCCGCTGATGCCACCTTTCCGCCCAGAGGGTGGAAGGAGACGGGAAAGGCTCGAGACGAGGTCTTTGCTAAGAGGGCGAAGCGACCCCCAAAG